>JAYRBT010000067.1:1882457-1905595 GCA_036023395.1 Myiotriccus ornatus
AAGTGTCCAAGGCCAGGTTGGACGGGGCTTGGAGCAACCTGGGCTAGTGGAAGGTGTCCCTGCCCATGGCAGGGGATTGGAACGAGCTGGTCTTTAAGGTCTCTTCCCACCCAATCCACTTTAGAATTGCATGAACTTCTTTGAGTCTCAAAATATAAAATATTTTCCACTGCATCAAAACTACCAAGTGTAATAGAATTTGGCTGACATTTGCAATCTGAGGCAATTAGTATGCAAAATATATTTTAAAAATAAATCTTCTATAAATCTTATTGGAGATATCTATCTGTATTTATTTTAAGGCAGAGCCTCCACTTCCATTGGTTCCCCTTGTTTTCACAGATCTGTTGCAGAACACCATGAATTTCTTTAATGTCTTTTTCTAACAATTACCAAAATTCTGCCTTTTTGGACACCACTGAGACGGTGTTTTGGGACAGCTTTCCTCTACATCACAGAAAAATTGCAATTTTTGTCATCATAAAATCCTGTTGAAAATGGCTTTGACCACTGTATCTGGAAACAGCAGTTTCAGTTGTGTGATATTCCAAATGATTTCTTACCAATGCACTTCCAAAAATAATCTTGCAGATGCCCTTCTTTAGGAAGAATCATGGAAAAACAAGGCAGAAGAGGGAAGCTAGAGGTCTTCAGGCTGCTCCAAATCTCTGGTTGACCTTGGCTGTATCTGGCTGCTTTTTGAGATTCTCCTGGACCATGCTTGGTTTTCTATGAATATTTCCACCGTGTTTGTTAGCCAGATGCTTAGCAAGAGCCAAGTCCAAGTGTGTGCAAAAAAGACTGATTTTTGCTCTCTGGATGCTGAGAAATTCTCAGTTTTGAAACTGAAAACCATGTCCCCCAGAGGACTGGCGATGGGGAAGGGGCATTAAAAAAAAAGTACAAGTATTTTGTGGTGGTATTTGCTTTTTTTAAAAATTAATTCAGCTATGAAAAGGGTTGTCTGGCAGGTGAATGAAAAATTCATGGCAACTGCAGGAAAATTTCCAGATAAATAATATTCGGATCATCAGTGGGGAGGACAAAAATAACTTGTAGCAGAGGCACTGGGTCTAAAGTTTTGGGCTTGGCATTGCAGGGAAAATGCAGTAAGGTGTTTTAATAGCAAAACCATGAAGTTTATTGAGAACACTGACTGATAGGAAAAAAGCTGCATGAATGCAATGGAGAAAAAGGAGGAAAAAGGGACAGACCTCGCATTTCCCTCCCCACCCCAGCTACGGGAAATGCATCAGTGTGGACACAGAGTGCCCCAACTCCCTGTGGAATGACACACCCAGGGCTTGATGCAAAATTAATTGGTTGGTGCATTCAGATTCCCATCCCTATAGCTCTGTTGGGTGGAGAAAAGGAGCTGCGGCTTCTGGGGTATCCTGATTTTTTTCCGTTTCATTTTTCCTTATGGGAAATAGTGGCTGCATAAAGAAGGTGAGTGTGGGTAAGATGCTAAGTGGGAGCCTGGCAGAGCATAAATCCTTATTTTTCTGTCTCTTTCTTGCTGTTGCGACAAACTGAAAAATCCCCTTTTGTGTGCACTTTCGCCTGTTAAACCACAGGAACACAAAAAGAGCAACAGGGCAAAGTTATTGTACGGGCAAAAATATATAAAATTCATGGGTTTAATGTTTTTCTCCTCCCCTGCAGGAGATGCTGCAGAGCTCTCCAGCCACCCTGCCACCCGCGTCTAACCCTCCGCCGGGCATCGTGGTGCCAGCGGCCGCGCTGCCGCCCGGCAACCTGGCCATGAGCACCGCCAGCGGCTCACCCGCCGTGCCAGGTAAGGGCCACGGGGAAGGCTGGGTGGGCAAGTAGAAATCTGGGGGGGTTCAGCACCATCACAAGCGTTTCTTTCCCTAGGTGGAGCCTTGTACCAGCCCGTGACGATGGTGACGTCGCAGGGCCAGGTCCTTGCCCAAGCCATCGCCCCCGGTGCCCTGCAGATCCCCAACGCCCAGGTGAGACTTTCCCACTCCAAATCCCCCTTTTGCCCAGTGCTTGGGACTTCAGCAAGCGAAGTCCCCCAGTTTCCTCCATGAATTCACGGAATATGCTGAGTCGGAATTCAACCCTTGGAGCATCCTAAATTTTTAATTAGCACGAAACATTGATTAAATCCATCTGCCAGGTGCCTTTGGGGGACCTAATGAACTATAGCAATGATCTAAGTTGTTACAGCAATACTTATATTATTGTTATAAAATATTACAATATATAAAATATAACAATGCACATAATATTATATTGTGCAATATAGAATAATAATAATGCATAATAGAAGATTCTATTCTATATGCTATATTATATATTGTAAATTATATATTCTATATTAATTGTATACTATATATTAAAGTATAGGATGGGATGGAAATGGATAGGTTGGGATAGGATAGGATAGATGTTATTATAACAGTGATATATATTACAATCTGGGATCACTGGCATTGCCTGTCCAGTACAGCAATCACAGCTTGTGAGAAAGGCTTGGTTTTTTCCCTTGCTTTCTGGATTTGGAGATATTTTTTAGCCATTTGCTCTGGTTTTATTCCACTTTTGGTTTTGGTTTTGAGGGAGGTTTTTTGACATTGCAGTGAACTACAAAGGGTTTCCCTGCATTCTTGCAAGAAGACAACGAGTTCTTCTTAACATCCATTCCCCAGGAATTTGGGGGAAAAAAACCCCATCCATTTCTGCTGTGCTGTTTCCCAGGGGCCGAGCAGCAAAAATCCACCCCCCCCCTCATTTTTTCTGAAATGCTCCATTTTAGTTGCAGGAGCCTCTTACAGAACAATCAATAAACAGCACTTTGGAAAGCAGTGGCAGCTCCCTGGAAGGTTTTATTGCCTGTGCAATGCTTTAAAAAAAATTCTCTCTTTAATATCTCTCCATCACAGGTTTAAATCTTGCAGCAAAACCCTCTGTGGTGGGAAAAACATGCGCAAAGGGAATATTGGGGCAGGGAGAGAGCCCCGGACAAGCACCTCCGGATGCTCTTCCTGTGCCGCCAGCATGATTTATTCAGCTGGAGCCCAGGGGAATCACAGGGACCTGCTGGCCTGATGTTTAATTCATCCAGGAGGTGTTTTGATGAAGAGGTGGAAAAAAAAAAAATCCCTTTTTAACTCAAGTGCTTAGATTTCAGTTCAGTTCCTGCATCCTCATTAAAACTTCTCTTGCAGCAAGATGCTTATTTTTAATTTTGGGGGAGGACAAAAGCAAATTTTGGCTCAGTGGACATCTTCCTCCTTGTGGTGGGAAAGGGCTTCCTTCTTGTGGTGGGATCAGCTGGGTGAGAACTCTGCATTTGCAAGGGGTTAGTGAGCGGCAGGGTTTTAACTTTCCGTTGAGAAAGTCATCTTTTTATGAGGTTTGAGTTTATTTTCATTGCTTTTTTAAGGTAAAAGTGTTTTCCTCTTAAATCACACATTGAAATTGGTTGTGGCTTCATCACCACGGTGCCCAACTGTGCCATTGTCCCTTGCAAAGCATTAACAAAAAAGTGGAGATGAAAAATACAGATCCTGGGAGAAAATGTGCATTTAATGCAAATGTGGTGGAGGGGGA
This sequence comes from Myiotriccus ornatus, assembly GCA_036023395.1. Lineage (NCBI taxonomy): Eukaryota > Metazoa > Chordata > Aves > Passeriformes > Tyrannidae > Myiotriccus > Myiotriccus ornatus. The sequence goes on from JAYRBT010000067.1 coordinate 1,886,040, forward strand.
AATGGGTTTTAGATGCTCCCTCTAAGTGCACTCTTCTCACCCACAGTTTGGGTTGGCTTTGCTCATTTCTTTGTTGGTTTTGTTCATTTTTTTGTGTCAGTTTTGGTCATTTGTGGGGTTGCCAATGGCCATTTTCAACCAGTTCTCTCCCCATTCCTCTCCCCTGACAGGTGAACCTGGATCTCACCTCCCTCCTTGACGGTGAGGACAAGAAGTCCAAGAACAAACGGGGTGTCCTGCCCAAACATGCCACCAACATCATGCGCTCATGGCTCTTCCAGCATCTCATGGTGAGCACCACAGTCGCCCAAACACCCTGCAAGATGGGGGAAAAAAAGCCCCAAAATGTTCAAATCCAGGTGGTGGTTTGTCTGAATCTGTATTCAGAGGCGTAAAGTGGCTGTGCTTGTATTTTCGTAGTATTTTGGGCATGACCATTTTCACTGCAGGTGAAAAAACCCATTCCCTTAAGGCATGAAGAAGCAAATAAAACCAGAAAGGGGCTTCCCTGAACTTTTGCAGGTGGATAATAGAGCATTTTTTTACAGTTAACAGCTCCAGAATACCGTGTCCTATCAGGCTGAAATGTGAAAGCTGCCTCACAGGTAGGGCTGTGGCACATCAGCCATCAGTCAAAATGCAGAATTACAAAGTCACCCCATTTTCGGGGGATTGGAGATGGAGATAGGCTTAGATGCAACCTGGATATTTTCATGCAAGAAGATTTCTCTCCCATCAGCAGGGCTGGGAGGAAGGCAAAACGCTAAAAATCCCACCCCTTTCTCCTGCATAGTTCAGCCAAGAAATTTCTTGGAAACTGGTTGCAAAGACTTGCTCTCCAGGAAGGTGGGAGATACCCAAGGCATCAACAATGCAGCTCCAAGCAGCTCCAAGGAGCAACTTGTGGAAAAACCTCAGCCAGGATGGGGAGCAGCAGCAGGTTCGGGACTTCCCAGCCTTTTTTTTTAATGGGAAATTTTGGATTTACTGGGTTGAGGACAGGAGTGTTGCAGTGTTGGGCTGCACTTGCAACATCTCCCGCGTTTCTGGAGGGCAGAACTGCAGGTTTGCAAACACAAAAAGGGATTTAGAAGACTAGAAACTGAGAAGCCATTTTCTGCCAGGTTCCAGGAGAATCCCATGGTCTGAGATTTCCAAAGCAGGATTGAAAAAACTAAAAGAAATTCTCCTACTGGGGGGTTGGAGCTTTGCTCTCAGCTTGGTCAGAAGAAACTTTGGCTTCTCCATGGGATTTCTGCGTCTGGCATCATGGACAATGTGGTTTTTAACCAAATAGCATCCATGCTCATCATCTTCTTGGAAGTTTTGGAGCACTAGCAGCAAGAAAGAATGCTGGCAATAATATACCAAAAATGGGGATACTTCTGCCAAAAAAAGGAGCCTTCTTTAACCACCGAGGCTCTGGTGGGACATGAATCTCCAGTGTGCACTGACTTTGGGTGGTTTTGTCAAGGAAATCACACTGGTTTGGGGGTGACAGCTGGAAAACAAGTCACTGCAATCAACACTCACTGGCTTGAGGCTCCAAAACGTGACATGTGGGGCACGTTTGATAATTTAATTTTTGGGGTTGGAAAGGAGGATTTTAGCACGGTGGGGAGGAGGTGGCTGAAGCTGTGAGTGCTGGTGGTCTCCCAGTGCAGATGTCTCAGAGGGTTTTATTGGTGCCTCTAACATTGTGGGTCTTGGTGGGTTTTGAAGCCAAATTCCCACCTTCACCAACAACCATCATTAGAAAATCACTTAATTTTCTTTAAGAAAAATGAACATTTTCCTTGAAGGAAAAGCCTTTGATGGAAAGTCTTGGAAAAGTCCTAAGGATGCCGGGGAAATCTTAATGCACTTGGAAGCCATCCTTCAACCATGCATCTTGCAAATGCAAGAACTCTCAAAATTTAGGTTGGGAAAATAAAAAAAAAAGGCAGATTTTCATTACTTTTTTCACTCAGGCCCGCTGGTTTGCATGCAGGGATTTCATTTTGCTCCCCCATCCCTCTTTTTTTTCCAGCACCCCTACCCCACAGAGGATGAGAAGAGGCAAATTGCTGCGCAAACCAACCTGACCCTCTTGCAAGTCAACAACTGGTGAGTGCACTGGTGCCCTGCTTGTTGGCTTCAGGACTTTTTTTCACACTATTTTGGTGCTGCGTACTACTTTTTGTGGGGTAACTTGGGTGGTTAGGGCCAGTTTTTGGGGTGTCCTGCATAGGACCAAGAGTTGGACTCAATGATCCTGATAAGTCCCTTCCAACTCATCATAATCTATAATTCTGTGATTTCTGGGAGACGAGAAATGTGTTCAGTGCCGCATTGCTTTGTGAGGTCTCAGTGCCCTCTCCTGGCAAATCCAGTGTGTAGCATCTTCCCACTCAGCTGGAAAAAATAATGCAGTGGTATAATGTGCCACAGGCAGATGGAATAGAATCAAAACCCCCCAGCTTTCTGAACTGTGAAGCTACTTTTGAGAAGGTTTTCTATTGCAACTCATTGATTTGCCGTAATATCGTGTTGTTTTAACTCCGTGCTGGTGTAATGACTCACATTTACTCCAGTGCTCTCCCTTTTGCATGGAAAGGTTCATAAATGCCCGGAGGCGCATCCTGCAGCCCATGCTCGACGCTAGCAACCCGGATCCTGCCCCCAAAGCCAAGAAAATCAAATCCCAGCACCGGCCCACGCAGAGGTTCTGGCCCAACTCCATTGCTGCCGGGGTCCTGCAGCAGCAGGGCGGCAATTCAGGGACAAATCCTGATGGTAAGGACAATCCCCAGTGCCCCCTGCCCTTCCAGGAAGGAGTGACCATGCATTAAGTGATGGCCTTAATTAGTAATTAAGGATTTTTAGAGCCCTTTGTCACACTATGGGGAAAAACATGTGGCCCATGCAAGCAGTTCCTTCCAGTTGGCCATCACAAGGCACTGGCAATGGGACACTCCCATCCCCTTGGCACATGAACAGCCATCGGAAATCACCCACTTGGGAATTTGGGTACCTGCTGAGGTGCTGGGAAGGGGGAGAAGGGTGAAATAAAGAGAGGAGAGGAGAGGACAGGATGGGACAGGAGGGGAGGGAAGGGGAGAGATGGAGAGCAGAGCAGAGGAGAGCAGAGCAGAGGAGAGATGGAGAGGAGATGAAGAGAATAGATGCTGAAAATGAAGAGAAGAATAGAGAAGATTAAGGTCAGATGACAGATGAGACAAGGCAGAAAGAGAGATGAGAACAAACAAGGAAAATGAAGAGGAAAGAAGAGGAAGAGGTGAAGAGAGCAGAGTTAAGCGTAGACCAGGCAAGATGAGGAGATAAGAAGAGTGAAATGTGAGAGTTAAGAGAAGTTGAAGACAAGATCTGCCCAACCAATTTGGGCATCTACTTGCTCAGAAGTGAAGGTCTCTTGTCATTTAATGACAATACATTAACTAGAAAAATTGGGAGTTGGACACTGAGGTGTGACTGGTGCAGGTGGGACACACTACAAGGTGCTCTCTGAGCTTTTCACTTGATTTATTCCTGATTTATGCACTTTTTTGTCCTTTTAGTATTAGCTGGGGAATCCTTATTTCTTTATTTTTTTAAATTTCAGGCTCGCTCAGCATGGACAACCTCCAACCCCTTTCATCGGCCACGGCCACCATGGCCATGCAGCAGGCCATGCTGGCAGCCCACGAGGACTCCCTGGATGGCACTGAGGAAGAGGAGGAGGATGAGGAGGACGAGGACGAAATGGAGGAGGAGGAGGAAGAGGAGGAAGAGCTCGAGGAAGAGCCTGGTGGCCTCCCAGCAGCACCTGGCACTGATCTCGGCTTGGACCACAGTGACTCGTTGGAATAGCTCCTCCTGCAGCCACCCCAAATCACTGACACCACCAGACACAAAATTCCCCCCCTCAAAATGCCAAAAACAAACAAAAAAAAAAAGGCAAGAACAAAAAAATTCGCGAGAGAAAAGCAAACTGGCGGCGCCGGCGGCTGCCCCGGCTGCGCACGGGAGCACGGGCACCACCCTGCCAGCGCTTGGAAGTGAAGGACACATGTTTACAAGGCACATATTGTGGCCAAATGAATCTTTTATTTCAGGTTTTATTTTTCGTTTCCCCCTTCATTTTTTTGGTAAAGCAAAAGCGTTTTTAGGGAACGGTGTTTTCCCCGCGTGATGCTCGGATGCCGTTGGGTGACGGCGGGTTTTCCGCAGTGGGCCACCCCGTCCACCCCTTGGATTTCTCGGTGCAAAGGAAAACCACACCAACCCCAGGACTTAATGCTTTTTGGGTTTTTTTCCCCCAAAAAGATTATTCACAGGCATAAATACAGGCACAGAGGGGGAAGAGAAATAACCGGGGAGTGCAAGTTCTGCTGGATCTGAGGAGGGCTTGGTGCTCCACCCACTGGGTTGCCCAAACCCCCCCACTTTGCCCCCAATGCTGCGGCTGTTTGGTGACTCCGGACACAACTTTCTGGAAAAGGGAGGACATTCCTCCAACTCCTTTAATTTATGTGCTAAAAACCCGTTGAATCTGGAAAAGAAACCCAACTCACCCCATTCTCGTCCTTAAGGGATGCAGAGCTGGGGCAAAGGCTGTTGGGAGTGAAACTTTTCCAAGGAGCTTTGGCGCTGATTCAGGAAAAAATGGGGAAAAAGATGAGTTTAAAAAATGCAAGATTTCACCCAAAATTGGATGGCGACCCCCTCCCCCCCAGGATTTGCATGGGTGGAAGGAATCTCAATATTGTTGCTTGAAAGATGGTTTCTCCCTGGAATTGTCCCTCCATGTGGGAAAATGGAGTTTTAGCACCATGGGGGGAGGGCAACAACCAAAAACCCTGAATTTGAGTTCCTTTTTTATTTTCAAATGCTAACAAAAGGGTCTGTTTCGCCTTAAAACGTGGCATGGGAGGAAAACACAAAAGCAAACCAGGGCAAAAAATAAAGGAATTTTCTTCTGCAGGTTCCTGCTCTAACTGTAGGATTCTATAAGGAGGATAATTTTCTTTGTGGCTTTTTGCCCGTATTGTCCTTTTTCTTTTTTTTTTTTTTTTGGCTCCTTAAGGGTTGATTAAAAAAACCCAAACAGGAGCCAGGGTAAAAACCACGAGTGATGCAATAGGCAGAAAAGCCTATTTTTCAATACTGATCTGGTGTGAATGTAATCTGTAATTTCATAAAGGATTCATTGTAATTTAGTATTAATTCCAGGCCATTTATTATAAAGTGCTACGAGATGAGGGGTTGCAGCTGTATTTTCTTGGCAGCTTCTTCCTGTGAGAAGATCCAAAATGCTGGAATAACTTCCCCACCCAATGGGTGAATGGACCCAAATTGGTAGTTAAGTGATGTGGAGAAAATTGGATTTATACTTCCTTAAGTGACAGTCCCCCAAAAATGAGAGATGCTTCTCCACCCCTACTAAGCTCCAACAGGCTTTTGCCCACAAATTAATTATACCCCCACCCTCCCAAATCAGTGATGGTTACCCCAAAATGAGCTGTGTTCTCCAAAAATGAGTGATTCTTCCCCCAAAAGTGATCTTCCCTAAAATGTTACACAGAACCCCAAAATGGGTGATGCTCAGCCCCAAAATGAGTTCAGAGTCTTCAAAAATGAGGGACGTTCTTCAAAATCCAGTGGTGATCCAAAAGGGGCAAATCTCCCCGTGAAATGAGTGAATCTCCCCAAAATGAGTGTTCACCCCAGAATGTGTGATGCTACCCAAAATGAGTTGCATTCTCCAAAGAGAATGATTCTCCCCCAAAAGAAGTGATGCTTCCCGAAAAGGAGTGGCCCACCCCAGAATGGGTGATGCTGCCCCAAAATATGTTGTGCTTTCTAAAAATGAGAGATGTGCCCCAAAATTTCAGGTGTTTCCCCCCGCTGTCCCCAGCAAAAAGTAGCATTTTCCAGAAATGAATGAAGCTCTCCCCAAAGGAGGGATGGTCCTCCAAAATGAAGGATTTTTTTGAGTGGTGCCCAGACATGATTTTCTCAAAACCATGATGGTCCCCACTATGTTTCCCCCAAATGAACAATTCTCCCCCAAAATGAGCAATAATCCCCCAAATAAGTGACATGCACCCAAAACTGGTGATCCTCCTGGAAATGAGTGACTCTCTTATGTAAGTGCCTTCCACCAAAATGACTGAATTTGCCCTACAATGAACGACAACACTCCAAAAATGAGCAAAGAGCCCCCAAATTAGGGACTTTCCCCAAAAATGAGCAACAAACCCAAAACAGAGCAATTCTCCCCCAAACAGAAGCCCCCCCATTTCCTAAAACGCCATTGCTAATGAATGTGTTGATATTCTGGGGGGAAAGAAAGGTGATTTTTGCACAATTTTTAGCGGAAAATGGGGCTGCAGAAAAGTGTAAAAAAAAAAACAAGGAAAAAAGTCTCTGAGAATGGAACTTCACTGAGTTGACTTGCACCCCTGGGATGCTGACAGCTGCAGCCACCTCTGAGCACCCAGCAGCTCATTGGCCAGAAATCTGCATATTTTATAGATTCCAGAATATTCACGAGCACTGCAGTAAACTCCACGTTGGGATTTTTTTCCTTAAAAACCGCATTTTTCTACCAAAAAGTTGCAAAGCGCTGCCATGAGCAGAGGGGACACAAGACACCTGAGGCCAGTTGCCTAATTAATGTAAGGAATCCTTTATTCCCAGCTGTGCAAAGGGAGGAGTGCGGGGGTGGGGAGCCACGGGCGACCCGTTTTCCTCGGGTTTGGCCCCGTTTTGGGGGGCGCCGGGGTGGGGGTGCGAGGGCAGCGCCACGTCAGGTTGGGCAGAGCACTGCAGAGAGAGAGAAAGAGAGAGGCCTGGGGGGCACCCCACAGGGGACACTGCGGGCACAGGGAGGCCTGAGCGGGCACAGGATGCAGGAGGATGCAGAGGGACGCTGGAGTGTGCATGGAGATGCAGGAGGATGTGTGCACAGGGACAGATGAGTGCGCATGGGGATGTACCGGGATGCATGAGGATGCACAAGTGTGCACAGGGATGCAGTGGGATGCACAGCGATGCAGGAATGTGCACAGGGATGCACAAGGATGCAGGAGGATGCACAGGGATGCAGAAGTGTGCACACAGAAGCATGAGGATGCACAGGGGTGCAGGAGGATGCAGAGGGAGCAGGAGTGTGCACTGTGATGCACGAGGATGCAGGAGGATGCATGGGGGTGCAGGAGTGTGCACAGGGACAAACAAGTGTGCACAGGGATGCAGGAGGTTGCACAGGGATGCAGGAGTGTGCAGGGGGATGCATAAGGATGTGTGCACAAGGACAGATGAGTGTGCGTGGGGACGTTCCAGGATACATGAGGATGCCCAAGGCTGCACTGTATGTGAGCACGTGAAAAGCTGCACGAGGGTGCACAGTGACCCCCAGGCTTGCTCTGGGCTGCACAGGGTGCACAGGAGTGTCTGGGGGCTGCATAAGGACACACGAGTGTGCCCAGGGACGCCCAGGGGTGCATGAGTGTGCTCATGTGCACGAGGACTCAGGAGGCTGCCTGAGAGATGGACAGGAGGGGTGTGGGAGAGGCACAGGGATGCCCAAGGATGCTCAGGAAGATGAACAGATACGCCTGAGGGAGGCAGAGGAGGGCTGCCCCATAGGACATGGGGGCTGAGAGGTGGTGCACAGGGGTTGGTGAGGTTGCTTGGAGGAAGCAGATTGGCCCCCGGATGGTGCAGGGAGGTGAACAGGGATCCCCACACGTGAGGCCTAAACACAAACTGCCTGAGGGATGTGCAGGAGATGCACCCAGGATCCTGAAAGAATGGAGGAGGCACAAAGCAAGCACCAGAGATGCAGGAGGAATGCACACAGGATGGATCCAAGATTCTCCAGGGATGCATGGAGGATGCATGGGAAATGTGTAAAGGGATGCATGAAGTTGCATGAGGGATGGGCAAAGGATGCACAAAGGACACAAGGGAGAGGCAAGGAGGATGCAGGAGGGATCCATGGTGGAAACAGAGGCACAAGGGCTTCACAGGAACTGCACCCAAGGTGTGCCCAGGACAGGTAGGAGGGGAACAGGTACCTTTGAGGATGTAATCCGTGAGCAGTGTGGGCACCTTCTCATTCCCCTCCTTCATGGCAAACAGGACTGTGAGGGGGAATGGAGCTGTGAGCCCACCCCTGCTGCTCCCCAAATGTCATTTCCCCCCCTCCAAAACAGCCCCACAGTCGCCACAGAATTTCCCACAATGCAGCAGGTTTTTTTTGAAGCATCCAAAAAAAGCACTTTCACCCCCAATTAGCCAAGCCATGGCAATGCAGAACAGGTGATTTAGCTCCAAATCAGCACTGGTATAATCCGAATGGAGGTTTTGGCTGCAAACCAGCTGTGCTGCAGTGATGCAAAACAGGTATTTCCCCTCCAAAATAGGTTTGTTGCAATGATGATGCAACACAGGTGTAGCACCTCAATTTGCCCATTCTGCAACAATGCAAATAAAAGGGGATCATCCCCCAAACTGACTGTGCTGCAATGATCCCCCAAACCACAGCTGCTGCAGCAATGCAAATGTGCCTTTGTGTCCCCAGAATGCCCAATTCTGCCCCAAAATGGCAGCTCCTAGGAATACGTACTGTTGGTGAGCATCTGCAGGTCCTCAACGGAGGGTGGTGAGCCCTTCTTCTCGTAGGGAATCACCGTGTTCAGGTACTGCGAAAACAAAAGCCACCCCAAAAAACCACCCAGGTGGCACAAAACTGCCTATTTTTTGCACTGCTTTGAGACAAATCCCATCCCAAATTCATGCAGAAATAGAGTATTCCTGCAAAATTCCTGCAGAAAGGGGGGAGAGGGAGTGAAAGGGAACAAATTTGGGCAATATTTTTGGGGGGCAAAGGGCACCTGCTTCTCGTTGGTGGCAGGACCAAAAGTCTGGCGCAGGCCGGAGTGCAGGATGCTGGAGATGCCTTCCATGCTGAAGCGCTGGGGGAGACGTGTCACCCTGTCATCTCCCGGGAACAGTGACATCACCCGTGGCACCTCCTCTGGCACCGACATTCCCCAAGCTCCCTGACTCCCATCAGCATCCCTCCTTTTTCCCAGTCCCACATCACCTGCTCCCTACGTCCCCATGTCCCCTGTCCCTTTGCCCTGTCACCACATGCCCCCCTGTACCATGTTCCTCTGTCCCATCCTCTGTCCCCACATGGAGCTGCTCTCTGCTCCCTCATCCACACCCTGCCCACGTCCCTCTGTTCCATATCCCTCCCATCCCCCTGCTCCATATCCCCATCCCATATCCCCTCATCCCCCTGCTCCATGTCACCCTATCCCACATCCTCCCTATTCCCTTACTCCATGTCCCTCCAGCCCTGGCCCATGTGCCTCTGCCCCATCCTGTCACCATTTCCATCTCCACATTCCCCTGTCCCATGCAACCTCATCCCATCCCATCCCTCATCCCCCCATTCCATGTCCCTCTTCCCCATCCTGTCACCATTCCCATCCCCACCTTACCCTGTCCCATCCCATCCCTCATCCCCCGGCCCCCACGTCCCACACCCCCACTTCCTTCCCTGCCCGGCCCAAATGTCCCACCGCTGTCCCCACGGCCACCGTGTCCCCCCCACCTTCCAGGGCATGTGGTTCCCGCGGTCGGGACGCCCCCCTTGCAGGCTCAGCCCCTTGTCCCGGCGGCGGCGCCGGGCGGCCTCTCGCTGCTCCCGCTGCTCGCCCTGCACGGCCAGCAGTGCCCCGATGAACGCCGTCTTCACCTCCTTCTCGAAGGCCAGCTCGTCCCGCCGTGCCAGCTGTGCCACCAGCTCCGCAGACAGCGCCCGGCTCGCCGCCTCAGCCCGCCCCGCCGCGGCCGCCAGCTCCCGCGCCGACAGCCGGCCCAGCCCTGCGCCGGTGCCGGGTTAGAGACGGGCACGTGCCCAAGGGCACATCCCACAATGGGCTTGGGTTGGAAGGGGCACTGAAATCTATCTCGTTGCAAGCCCCCTGCCATGGGCAGGGACACCTTCCATTGACCAGGTTGCTCCAAGCCTCATGCAACCTGGCCTTGGACACTTCCAGGGATGGGGCAGCCACAGCTTCTCTGGGCAACCTGTGCCAGGGCCTCCCCACCCTCACAAGGAAGAATTTCTCCCCAATATCCCATCTAACCCTTCCCTCTGGCAGCAGGAACCCATTACCCCTTATCCTCCAGGCCTTTGTCCAAAGTCCTCCAGCTCTCCTGGAGCCCCTTTAGGCACTGGAAGGAGCTCTACAGTCTCCCTGGAGCCTTCTCTTCTCCAGGTAAACCCCCCCAGCTCTCCCAGCCTGGCTGCAGAGCAGAGGGGTTCCAGCCCTCAGAACATTTCTGTGGCCTCCTCTGGACTTGGTGCAGCCAGCGACATGCAGGATGAAAGCAGGAAAATGGCTGGTGCAATCAGTGGAGTGCACACGGCAACCATTAAAATGCATCTGGCCTGAGATGCATGAGTGAGAGGTGCTAAACGAGATGTGCTCTGCATTTCTTTCCTGAGCCACCAAGAAATAAATCTATTGTGCAATTACTGATTAATGCCGTGCCCAGAGCAATTACAGAACTGCCTGGCACTATTAGTGACATACAAGGTGCACTCGGGGACATTCACAGTGATGTGCATGGTGCGATTTAGTGACATGCATGATGTGACTAGTGACATCTGTGGTGTGATAAAGGGGCTCTGTAATTAGGGGAACGAGCAGAGCAATTAGTGAAATGCCTGGGGTGATCAGTGACACACCCCATGCCACTAGTGACAAATCCCATGCGCATGGTCCACTCCGTGTGGAACTCAAAGGCTCCTGGCGAACCCTGAGTCACATCCCTCTGTTCTTCAGTTTTTACCAACAGCCCCTCTGGCCAAGCCCTGGAGCAAGCCAGCACTGAGGCCTGGGGAGACTCAGTTGTCCAATTTGGTTGGAATTGTCCCCCAAAAGTGACTGGCCTGGGCTTTGCTGGCCGTACCTTCGTGAGAGCAGTTGTTGTTGAAGGCAGGGGAGAAAGCACGCAGCTCCCGCAGCAGGATGGGCTCCGTGCCCCCGCCTCCACCTTCACCATCAGCATCAGCCTCAGTGTCCTCCTCCTCGTCCTCCTCGTCCTCTTCCTCCTCACCCTCGGGGTCAGCCTCAGGGTCAGGCGAACTTTGCATCAGCTCCTCCAGCTCCTCGATGACCTGCGGGGCATCAGTGTCCTCCATCTGCACTTGCATCCGACCTCCACCTTGTATCTGCACCCTGCATCCCACAGCTGCATCCTGCACTTGCATCCCTGTCCTGCACCCACATCTGCCCCCTGCCTCCCTATCCTGCATCCACATCTGCACCTGCACTCAGCATCCATGTCCTGCACCCATACCTGCAACCTGCTTCCTTCATCCTGCACCTGCATCCTCTGATTCATTTGCATCCTGCATTCTCCATCCTTACCAGCACCTGCATCCTCCATCTCCAACCTGCTCCATCTGCATCCTCCTTTCTTATTGACATTAAGTATCTTGCACCTGCATCCTCCATCCTCCTCTTCATCCTCCAGCTGCATCCTGCTCCTTCCATCCTGTATCCACACTTGCATTTACATGCATCTGTACCTTGGGTCCTCCATTTGCATCCTGCATCCGCATTCCACATTCCCATCTGCATCCAAATCCCACATGCCACGGGCACTCTGGACCTGCATCCCCACCTAAATTTGCATTCTGCTCCCTGCACCCCCCTCCTCCTCCTCCTGCATCCTGGATCCTGTACTTGCACCTACATCGGCATCCTCTATCCAGCCTCCAGACCCTGCAGCCGCCTCTGCATCCCCCTCCCCACAACTGTACCCTGCATCCTGCATCCCCCACCTGCACCTGCATCTAGCACCTGCATCCTGCACTCCCATCCACATCCTGCCTCCGCACCAGCATCCTGGAGCTGCAACCCACCTCTGCCTCCCCGCCCCCCTTTCATTCTTCCCACGCCACCCTTTATCCAGCACCCACCGCCTGCACTTCCCTTTACATCCACATCCATGTTCCACGTCCTCATCCGAAGATAATGGAATTTGGCCTTTTCTTGTGCTTTCAGCACATGGCCATGATGCTGGGGGGGGAGCAGGTTAAAGGACACGCAGGGATCCAGGTGCCCGTGGGGCTGGGGGTACCTGCTCAGCTGTCAGCAGCGGCTCTTCGTTGATGCCCGAGTCCTGCTCACTCCTCTCAGTGAGCTCCTCCTCCTCCTCCTCCTCCTTCCCACCGAGCTGCAGGAGACACAGGCTGGGCAGCCTTGGTGGTACCGCAGGCACGGCCCGGCCCAGGCACAGCCCAGCACGGACACAGGCACGGCCCTGGCCCTGGCACAGGGAGAGGCACCAGGAACTCTGGCTCAGGGGGACACGCTGAGTGGGGGGATGGCACGAGGAGACACTGGACTGAGGGTACTGGGTGGAGATGCTGGGTGGGGATGTTGGGTGGGAGGATGTCGGACAGAGACACCCAATGGAGATGGATGGAGATGTTGGATGGGGAAGTGCTGGACAGGGATGTGGGATGGGTCTTTGAATAGAGACACTGGAGACAATGAACAGGGAAGCACTGGAAGGGGAGGTGGTGCAAGGAGATGTACGGAGATGTTGGATAGGGAGACATTGGATGGAGAGTTGTTTAACGGAGACATCAGACTGGGAAGAAGGCAGGGAGAAGTACAGGTTGGATGGAGCTGCTGGATGGAGAGATGTTTAATGGAATATATTGGGTGAGGAGGTGCTGGATATGCTGCATGGACATGCTGGGGATGCTGAATGGGGAGATGATGGATGGTGAAGCTGAATGGTCTGATGGAGATCCTGGGTGGGGACACGGGACAGGGAGATGGCAGAGGGGACCTCTGAATAGGGAAGGGCTGGATGGAGATGCCGAGTGGAGATGTCAGACGATGAGGCATCTTTTTTTTTGCCACCTTTCAGTCTTTTTCACCTTTTCAGAAGAAAATAACCTGAGAAAGTTACCTTCTCTTCCCCCTTCAGCCACGGGCTGTGTTAAATCCAAATGGGTTAAATTCCATGGATACAGGGGCGATTTTACAACCCCAAAAGCAGCAACTGACAGCATGAACTCACTGTAACAATGAAAACACTATTTTCTACCCCCAAAAATACCCCACCCCATCCTGACACGAGGACAAACCAGCAAAGCCCAGATGTTAAACTAAACACTTCATCTTGCCCATTTCAGTGTGATTTCACCCTAAAATGTGGACACTCACTGCATCGGTGCTGCAGCACCCCAAAACTACCATTTTTGGGTAGTTTGCAGAGCCCTGATGGTCGCTGAGCCTGAGGGATGATTGACAGCTATCAATCACGTGAGGAGAGGGGGGCTCTGGGGAGACAAGGGGGGGCAACAGCCGTACCTGGGGGTTGGTGCCATCGAGGGCCTCAGTGCCAGGGAGCCACGGCCGGGGGGAGCTCCGGGGGGCAAAGCCATCAGTGAGAGCATCCCAGACCCTGCAGGGAGGTGGGTGGTGAGTGGCAATTCCTAAAATGCTGCCTCTCAAAGAGCCATCTCAAAAATGGCACACTGAGATGCCTTGAAACATCCCAAAATGCAGCCTCAGAAACAACCTGAAAGGCCCTACAAAAATTCCCAAACACCACTGGGATCCAAAACACCCCAAATGATACCCTAGAAGACCCCAAATACTGCCCTAGAAGACCCCAAATCTTCTCAAAATAGCATCATGAAATATTGCCCTGAAATACCCCAAAGCACCCCAAAATGCTGCCCCAGCACCTGAGATGCCCCCAAATGTCATTCTGAAATGCTGCCACCAAAACACCACTAAAAGGCCACTGTAATGTTCCAAACAGTCTTCAGATGTCCCAAAAGACCACCCCAAAATGCCACCAAAAAACATCATCATGAAGTGGCCAAAAGCACCATTCTAAAACACTGGCCCAAGGCCCCAAAAATCTTTGAAAGGCCACAAACCACCTCAAAATGCTACCCTGGAACATCCCAAAATGTCCCCAGTTGTTCTGAAATATCCCAAAATGCCCCTAAAGGTCCCAAAACTCCAAAATGCCACCCCGAAATGCTTCAGCCACCGAAAAAAGACCCCTGAATTACCCCAAACATTGTAAAATGTCCCTTTTGACCACCCAGAAATACCCTAAAATGCTTTCCTGAAATACTGACCAAAATGATCCAAAATGCTGCTCCAGAACATGCTGAAACATCTCAAAATGCTGTCCCCAAACTCCACCCCAAAAAGCTTCCCATTGCCTCCAAATATTGACCTGGCATCTCCAAACACCCCTAAATGCTGCCTTGACACATTGCCCAGAAACCCCTTAAAAAGCCTCAAAAACCTGTCCAGCTTTTTGAAATACCCAAAAATGCCGCCACAATGCTCCAGAACATCCCTCAGTTGTCCAACACCCCAAAACGCTTCCATAACGCCCCAAATGCCTCAAAACTCCCCAAAATGCTGAGCTGGAAAAACATGTTGAAAAACCTCATGATGCAGACACAGCACCCCAAATTGTCACCTCGAGACAGCCCTGAAACACCCCAAGGCTGCCCTGAAAGGCCCTAAAAGATGTCCTTGGAATATACAAAAATGCTGCTCTGAAATATGCCCCAAAACACCCAAAAAACCAGCTGTGATGCCCTGAGCTGTCCCCAAAACACCCCAAAGTTTCCCAAAATACAGTCCTAAAACACCTGGAAACAATCCAAGAAGTTTCCAAAAGCAGCCCAAACCATGGCCCTGATACCCCAAAATGCACCAAAATCCCCCAGAATCCCCCTAAACTTCCTCCTCTGTGTCATTATTGGGAGTGTCTGGTTCCACCCTGCAGGGCTGGACCAATTTTGCCCAATTTTAACCCAACGAAGTTGCACGGACGAGGGGGGATAGAGGGGGAAAAAACAAAAGCAGGGGAAAAGAGGGAGAAAAATGGGGAAAAATGTTCAAAAAAGTCCAAAAAAGTGAAAAGAAGGAAAAAGGGGGGAAGTTGAGAGGAAAGGAAGGAAAGGTGGGTAAAAAGGGAAAAAATTTAATTAAAAGTGAAAAAGGAAAAAAAGGGGGGGAAGGGGAGTAAAATAGAAAGAGGAGGAAAGAGGAAGAGGGGGAAAAAGGGGAAAAGGAGTAAAGGGAAAAGGGGAAAACAGAGGAGAAAAGAGAAAAAAGACATAAAGGGGATGGAGAAAAAGGGCAAAAAGGGGGAAAAGGAGGAAAAATGGGGGAAAGGAAATTTGGGTAAAAGAGAGGAAATGGAAAAAAACTGAGAAAGAGGGAAAAGATGAAAAAGGGGAAAATGGAGAAAGATGAGAAAAAGGGGAGAAAGAGGGGGAAATAGGGAATAGGGAAAGGAGGAAAAGGGCCAAAAGAGGAAAAAAATCAAAAATTGGGAGAAAAAGGGGAAAAAGAGAAAATGTAAGTAAAAAGAGGGAGTAAGGGGAAAAATAGGGAAAAAGGGGGAAAAGTGGAGAACTGGAGGAGGAACAGAGAAAACAGGAGAAAAGACCAAAAAACAGTGGGTTTGGTCCAACACGGTGCCACATCCTAATTCCCTGAAAATCACCCCAAAATCCCCTGCCCCCTTTCCAACCCCAAAATTGCTCATTTTTTTTGAATTTATCTTTTTTCCCTCCTCACCAGAGCTGAATTCCCTTTGAAATTAAAGATTTCACAAATTAACACACAAAAACGCACACGGCAAACCCCCACACCGCTATTTTTTACCAAAAAACACAGCAAATCAGCGGTTATCCCCCCCAAATTTGCTTTTTCCCCCTGCTCTTAAAGGGCCGCACCCCCCAGTGCCAAGCGCAGCAGTAATTTCTGGGTTAATTATGGCAAGAAATGGTTAATAATTCGGGAAATCCAGCGCCGGTAAGGCCCTGGCCCCTCCCCCACCCCACACACAGGGCTCATTCAAGGAAGAATAGAAAAAAAAAAAAAAAAGCCCTGTTTTGCCCAAAGTGACCCAAAAAAAGACACAATGAGCGGCACAAAGCGGCGACAGCGCGGCAGCCCCGGCGCGCGGCCAAGCTGCGTTTTGCTCTGAAAAACCATCACTTCGGCCAATTGCGAAAATCAGTTCAGCCTCAGCTGCTTTTGGTGAAAAAATGCCAATGAAACAAAACAAAAAAACCAATGGATTTGCAGCTTTTGGGGGCTTGAAACAACTCATTTGCCTGGTGGGAATAAGGGTTAGCAATTGCGGCCTAGGGAATAATCCCAATTAAACACACCAAAAATCCATGGGAATGGTGAGTGTCTAAACAGCATGGGGGAAGAAGAAGCCCATGGATTTGGGGGAAAAAAGCCCATGGATCTGGGGAAGAAGAGGCATTTTGCAACAAAGCAAGGTTTTTAATGAAACTGCAGAATTTAACGCAAAAGGCACGACGATTATTGAGGAGCCTGGGGGAATGTTACCCCAAACTGGCTATCCCCTGGCGTGGTACAGAGGAGGTGGCTAAGCTCTACTCACACCTTACTCAAGGTTTATGCTCAATCCCCAGGGCTCTCCTGGCATAGAAGGAGCCATGACCCCCCTGCAGTGCGACATGGGACATGCTGTGCCACCTCTTAGGATGCTACTCCAGGGATCCCACACAACTACTCCGAAGATCCTACATAGCTACTCAGAGGTGTTGCATGACCATGCCACAGTCCAGGCACTGACCTGTGTGTGGTGGGAGCTTAGAAGCATGCAAGGAGGTGCAATAGGTCCCAGAGGGGTGTTAGATACCACACCACTACTCTGAAGTGCTACCCAATCACGTTGCAAGAGGTGAGCTGGACTGCGTGCTGAAGGAAGGCGGGGTGTGTCATGACCACGCAGGCCCAATCACATGGCCTCCTCATATGATCCTATGCAGCTCCTCCAAGGATGCTACACAGCTACTCACAGGATACCGCACAGTTACTCCACGGTGCCCCATGGCTATACCATGAGGTGAAGGGCCCGAGGTGCATGTGGGCTGTCCCTTGCTAGCAAGGGAGCCTGCAGACCCCAAAGACATCCTTTTCCATAGGAATACTACAGTGCTATTCCCAACATGGAGCATGACCATGCCCTCGATGCAGGGAGCTGCTCAGGGACGGGCACAAGGAGGCACACTGGTTTTGAGAGGGCTTACTCACAGGTTACTGCACCACTGCTTTGGTGTGTTGCAACGATGGGAGACAGTTTGCACTGCAGGGGGGTTTCAGGGGAGCGAGGAGGCACGTGTCCCCAAAGCAGGGGGGCCT
Organism: Myiotriccus ornatus; assembly: GCA_036023395.1. NCBI lineage: Eukaryota > Metazoa > Chordata > Aves > Passeriformes > Tyrannidae > Myiotriccus > Myiotriccus ornatus. Next base: position 1,903,295 of record JAYRBT010000067.1, read on the forward strand.
TACTCACTCCTCATCCTGGAGGCGCTCCTCCTCCTCCTGCGCCTGGAGGTGCCCCCGCACAGGGGCCAGGCCCTCGGTGGCAGCGTCGTAGTTGCGGAAGCAGACGGTGAGCTTCTCATCGAACTCCTGCACCAGGTCCTCCATCGACTTGAAGCTCATCATCTCGGCCGAGAAGCTCTCCAGCTCAGCCAGCGCTGGGTCCGCAGGACGCTGCAGGGTCCCCCCATCGTCCCCGGGCCCCTCCTCAAACTCCTCCTCCAGGCTCACCAAGGGTGCCTCCATCCTCCTCAACACCGATGTGCTGCCTTAGCTGTGGGGAGAGGGTGCCTGTGAGGCACCAGGCTACCAACAGGTTACACCACCAGGCTCCCCATTCCCTTTCCTGCTGCTGTGCTGACTGAAACCCTACTGCCAGGGCTATTACACAACCAACAGCATCTCTGCAGTATCCTAGTAATAACCTAACAGGATCTTAGTACTGTCTTCATAGAAAGATGCTGACATCCTGACATTATTCTAGCAGTAACTTACTAGTAGCAACAAAGTGATGCTCTGATAGTATGTAAAATCATCATAACATTACCTTTTTCCCTGAAGTGATAGTATCTTACTGGTATCCTTATACTGTATCACTATCTTAGCAGTGGCCTGAAAGTATCATACTAGTATTAGTAAAGGGCTGATAGTCCCTCAAAAGTTTGAGCATTGCCCTGATAGCAACTATCTTACCAGAACTATCTCATCACTAACTTTTCTAGTGCCCTTGTAGTACCTTGGGAGTATCCTGCTGATATTCCACTTGCATCCTGAGAGCGTTCTACTGAAAAATGAGTACTGTCCTAATAGCACCTCAGTAGCTTTGTGACAGCCCTCTAGTAATGGCCCTGTAGTATCTTAGCAGTGCCTTATTAGCATTGTGAAAGGATCTCAGCAGCATCTTTGGAGTACCCAGACAGTATCCTGATAGCAGCATCCTGATAGTAGCTTTTTACTACACCTAGAGTATCACAGTAGCAGCCACTGAAGAGCTCAGCATTGCCCTGATGTTGTACTAGCACAGGCAGGAATATCCTGATGCCATGTCAGGAGCATCCCAACATCATCCTAGTTCCAGACTTCACAGTGCCCTGATAGTACCACAGTATATAAATATATAAGGAGTGTCCTGACAGGATCCTAGTAGTGGTGTAATGGCATACAGCTATTATCTTCATAGTGTCCTGGGAGTACCTTGGTAATGCAGAGTCATACCCAGATATTATCTTACTGCCATGTAACTACAGTGAAAGCAAATTACACTTCAACATACCCTGAGAGCAACTGGACGCTGTGTGAGCTGCTCCAGTGGTACCTTCATATGAGGATTTCAGTATCAGCCCTGGAAATATGCTGGAAATATCTTAGTGGTGTCCTGATAGAATCCTGGTAGTGCCCTGACAGTACCTCAGTAGAGTTCTCACAGCAGCCCACTACCATCCACTTAGTATCCTGAGAGTATCTTAGTGCCACCCTCTAAGTTCCTTACTAAAGTCTGCAGAGTAACGTGTCCACATTCCACTAAACTCATGATAGGATCTTAGCAGCATCCCAGCAGCATCTCAGCTGTGGGTTGATAGTATTTCACTCAGTAACTCAGAAGGTTACTGAGGATAACCCTGTAGTGTCTGAACAGCAGCTTCTTAGGAAGCAAATAGTAACCTAGCAGTAAGCCAGGAATAGCCCAGTAAAAGCATCACTACACTTCCCTGGGGAGGGGAGCAGAAACATCGCAGCTCTGGGGGGAAACCTGGCCAGACCAGGGCTTTGAGCAGCACCCACTCACACCCACGTGCTCCCGCACCCACGTGCAGCACAGCCACACAGCCCTGTGCACACGTGTGCTCCACAGCATGGGCACGAGCCTCCAACGCCTGCAGCATGCGCCCACACACACCCGTGCACAGCTGGATCCACACACACCCGTGCACAGCTGGATACACACACACCCGTGCACAGCTGGATACACAAACACACCTGTGCACAGCTGGATACACAAACACACCCGTGCACAGCTGGATCCACACACACACACCTGTGCACAGCTGGATCCACACACACCCTTGCACAGCTGGATCCACACACACACCTGTGCACAGCTGGATCCACACACACCCGTGCACAGCTGCATATACACACACCTGTGCACAGCTGGATACACACACACACCTGTGCACAGCTGGATACACACACACACCCGTGCACAGCTGGATACACACACACACCTGTGCACAGCTGGATCCACACACACCCGTGCACAGCTGG
>JAYRBT010000067.1:1905695-1917021 GCA_036023395.1 Myiotriccus ornatus
ATGATTCTATGATTCTATGATTCTATGATTCTATGATTCTATGATTCTATGATTCTATGATTCTATGATTCTATGAAAGAACTAAAGGAAAAGAAACAGAACTAAAACAATAGAATTAAAAGAAACAGAATTAAGCGTCATAGTGAAATTAAATAAACAGGAATTGAAAAGAAAAAATAGATATAGGACTAAAAGAACTAAAAACTAAAGCTAAAAAGCAGAGCTAAAACCCCCAGAACTACAAAAGCCTGTCTGACAGGTCCAGTGAACGTGTAGGTAGGTTCTAGTCCCTGACCCCCTTGGCCACTACGCTGAGGGGCTGCACTTGCCTGCTGGAGGAACATAACCTGCTGCACTGGCTGGGCCATCACCTGCTGCCCCCACACCTGGCTGGGCCCCATGCCCAGTGTCCCACCGGGGCCCTGGAGGCTGGAGAAAGGCCCGAGGTGCTGCGGGAAGGGCTGGACGTTGCCCTCCTTGTTGAGGAGCGGTTGCTGCCGTGGGGCTGGGTGGGGGCAGCCGGCAGGGACATCGGTGCCAGTGGAGCAGACCTGCAGGGTGCTGCTGAAAGCCACCTGCCCCAGGGCCTGGAGTTGGGGGGGAGGCTGAAAGCTGCCTGGGTCCTGCTTGGCATCTGCCTCCAGCAGCTGCTCAGTGATGCCCGCTTCCCACAGGCACTGCTGCAGGAGGTCGCAGGGTGGCCCCACCATGGTGGCCCTGCTGTCCCACTGCCACCCCAGGCTGGCATCCTGTGGCACTGCCAGGCCCGTGCTGGCCATGGGCTGGCTCAGCTCTGCACTCAGGAGGCTGCTGGAGGATTCCCAGAGCTGGGAAATAGATGAAAAACACACTGAGAGCACAGAAAACAACGGGATTGAAAGGAAAGGCTCCCCAAGGAGAAATTAAAAACCACCTACCCCAGTAGCTTCCAAAACAGAACTGGCTGCTTCCTCTGTGCTGTCCAGGACGGCAGCACTGTCAGTCTGGAATTACAGACAGTGGATTTACTTTCTTTAGATACAGAATGGAAAAAAAAATGGGGGGAAAAAAAGAGGGTGCAGTGGTGAGGGGCAGCCCCAGCAAGCAGTGAGCTCTTCCCACCACTGGGGCAGTGGCTCAGGAGTGTTCCCAGTTTTGGCTCAAAACACTCCAATATCCCAGCTGGCTGCACTGCAGTGGCAGAAGCTCAAAACCAAAAAGATCCTGACCTTGGGAGAAGTTTGATGTAAAAACGGTCAGTTCTTATGAAAAAAAAAAAAAAAAAAAGGATGTTTGTGTTTTGGAGGGGTAGTTGTCACCTTTGTGAATCCAGGTAAAAAGTCATTCACAACCTGAGGATCGCTGCAAAAATACAGGAAAAGGTTTAGAAGACAGCACCACAACCTAATTAACAAATTAATGCTAGCAAATGTATAACTAATGATGGACACTCATTTGTTGTTCAGTAATGATGTTTTATGACCAATCTGAGCCATCAGGTATATGCTCAGAGGCTGGTTTTTGCCTCTTGCATTGCTCACACCCCTTTATTCCCCTTTCCCTGATAATCGTCCAAAGTAACAATTATCGACAGTTTCATAAGAACAAAAAATGAGCCGTTTGGCAAAATAGCACTTGAGGGACTTGCTAATGAGCACCCCCAGCCCAGGCGGGCTGATGACAAGCAAGAAGTGTGCTGTGCAGAGCCCAAAAAGTCATAGTTTTGGGTAAAATAGCTGAAAAATGGGATTTATTCCCACACTACCATTATTCTCTGTACTACTAGTGTGTTTCCAGTCCACTGGATGATGTTTTCTGCCCTTCTCAAGACATTTCAGCCCTTTTTAGCCTTTTTGGAGGATGGCTTGGGTGGTTTTTGGCTCTGGTAGACCCAGTCCAGCACAGAGGAAGCCCTGCTGGGGATCAAAGGGCGATGGAATCCCCCTTCTCACTCCAAAATCATGGGACTTACCAAAATACATCTGACAGGCCCCAGCTGTCTTCATCATCTGTATCAGCTGCAAAGAACAGAGAAAGAAGCTTATTTTGAGAGAGCGGGGGGATGATGATGATGGTGGTAACCAGAGCAGAGGACACCCCAAGAGGAGGCTCTACTACTCCAAGGGGTGTCAGCCTGCTAACAGGAACCTCCAAAGTTCCAGGGTGGTTCCTGATCCCCCTACCTGATGGATTTCACTCCCAGTTCTCCCAGCTGGAGCTCAGGTTTCACTCTGAAACCCAAACCAGCAGGCTTTTGGCTCATTTTCACCTCACCAAAGGGGCCAGGGACCCTTGCTGGCTGCACCTGGTGTGGGACAATTCCAGTTCCTCAGTGTCAGGAGCACCTGTAGCCGGATCCTGGCACAGCTTGGCAAGAACTCGTCTTTAACATAACCGATTTGTGCCCTTTTATCCCTAAAGTTCCACTGTGCAAAGCGGATTTGGCAGGAATTGAGGGTTTTCTGACAACAACCTGTGATCAGCAACTGGCCGCCTCCTCCCAAACCCCTGTGGATGAGCACATTTGGGAAATTCTGTGATTTAGGGGTTGTTTTTGGGTGTTTCCCCTCTTTTCCTCAGATCTGGGCAGGATTTGGAGGTGTGGCAATATGAAACTAGTAATACAAATCAAGGGAAAAATTACTGCTACTCTGCTACCTCAGTAAACTCTAAGGATAAAAATATCTTCAACTATCACACTCAGAAATGATATATATGAAGATTTCCCTCCTTGGCTTTCTCTGGTTTGGGGGAAATGTGTGCAATAAGATGTTTTTCAGCTATTTGGATCTCTGCAATAGTGCTTGAGGAGTGAATTAAAGCTGGTGATTACAGCAGTGAGGGACAGCAGTCCCCGCAAGAAGACCCTGGGGGGTGCTCAGTGGGGGGTGCAGGAATCACCATCAGGCAAAATGCCCTTAAAATTAGACCCAAAATATTCCGTATTATTTTTGGTGGTTCCAAAGCAGCGTAGATATCACTAATTAAGGAGCAGGAGTGATGGCCAGAGCCCGAAAATAATCTTTACAATAAGCCCCCAAAGGGGTTGGAATTTTCCCCGTAAAGATGAATACTTAATATTCCTTAGATGAAGGTGCTTACTTAGATCTGGAGGGATCGGGGAAAATAAGATGCTCCATGGGCGGCACCTGGCCATGTCTGAGGGCGGAATTCCTTGCTGGCACCGTGTTGTTTCCAAGGGCCACGTTACTGGGGACTGGACATGACTGAGGGCCACCCTGAATTGTTGGCAACCAGTCCTGTGACTGAGGTCAACGTTCTTTGTCAGTGTTTGGGGCCACGTTCTGTTGCCGTGGGAGAGGAACGGGAGGGATTCCGTGGGCCCTGGCTGTGATGTCACGACCTTGAGCAGGGGAGTCGCTGATAAAATGTGTTCAAAGTCAATCAGAGGTTGAAGCACTTGAGATTTGATGTATTTTCCCTGTTGTGAAGGCAGAACAAAACCAAAAGACACCAATAATACCTCATAAGGTGATGAAATGCTTCCCTGAATGGCCCCTTCTCACCCCTTTCTAACCCAAAGAATGGGTTTCAGTCAAAACAGCAACTCCCTGGCCCCCCAGTGAGCATTCCTCATCCAGCAGCTTCCCTGCAGGGAGTCCAGTGTCCTTCCTCCTCCTCCACCACTCAGGATTTACCAGCTTTTAATTCATTTTTAGACCTAAAAACACACTTGGTCCTTACAAACGAGTCTTGGCTCTTAAAAATAGGACTTTATACCCTAGATATTAGTTTTCTGCACCTTCAAAATGAGGGTTTGTATGTGAAGAACTTGAGGCTTTGAGGAGTTTATACCCTAAAATGATGCTTCGGACCCTAACATGTTCTCCTGGGAGGTGGATTTCAAAGTGTCCTGGTATCCATGACTTTTAGCTGTGAGAGGTTGGCTATAGGGCCAACAATGTGCGCAGCCCTGAGGGGAAAACATGCAGGACCTGTGACTGGTGATTGTGACCTCACCTGCATCCTTGGTATCCTGAGGAGTGGGCCAGCAAAAGCTAGTTGGACCTGAGCTGGCCATTGGGATAACTTGGCTCCTTCCATTGCTTCTTGCATGCCTGCCCGTTTCCAAGCATTCTTCATGCTTGGCAGCAGCTGGAAACACCAACTTTTGACAGCTGGAGGTGATTTGTGGGTCACATTTGGGTTTTTTTAAAATCATTTTGCTGAGCTACAATTACTTCCTTTCCCAAGAGGTGATTTGCACTGATCTGATCTTTCTGGAAGAGGTCTTGACATCCTTTGTCATCCCAAGCTTTTTCCTCCATACCTGAGGGGGTGATTGCCTCAGTAGGGAACAACTTCTTTGAGTAATGGTTTCACCAGCAGGCTTGGACCTTGTGAATGCCCACAGACACCAGACATGGCTGTCGCTCCATCCCCGCTGACAATCTGGAGTGAATTCTGAGGCATTTCCTGAGAGCAGCCAGACTGATCCAGGTGTCGCTTGTTTTCATCATATTACAGTCGGGAAAAGGTAAAATCTGATAATCGAAGGCTCCAGAGGAAAAGGAAGGTAGTCTGTGGCCCAGAAATCAGCTTGCTGGAATTTTAGCAGACTAAGCAGGGGAACTGACTGTTTTGCAGAACTGTGTCCCTACCAGTAGATGTCACCAGGCTTCCCCTGATGTTTCTGGGTTGATGGTTAGAGCTGTTGGCTTTGGTGTCCTGTAAAGAGTTCAGTATTTGAATATGCTTTTGAGCAACAATATTCACACACAGAATCACAGAATCAATTAGGTTAGAAAAGACCTCTGAGGTCATCGAGTCCAACCTTGGACTGAACACCACCACCTTGTCACCCAGACCATGGCACTGAGTGCCACGTGCAGGCTTTTCTCAAACACCTCCAGGGATGGTGACTCCACCACCTCCCTGGGCAGCCCATTCCAATATATAACCACTCTTTCTGTGAAGAAATTCCTCCTGATGTCCAACCTGAATATCCCCTGGGACATCTTAAGGCTATGTCCTCTTGTCCTATTGGTAATTGCCTGGGAAAAGAGGCCAACCCTTCCCCATCTTCATTGCCATTCTCTGGACACGATCCAGTCCCTCAGTGTCTTTCCTGAGTTGAGGGCCCCAGAACGGGACACAGCACTCGAGGTGGCAAGTACAGAGGGACAATCACTTCCCTAGTCATGCTTGCCGCACTATTCCTGACACAGGTCAAGATGCCATTGGCCTTCTTGACCACCTGGGAACACGCTGGCTCATGTTCAGCTGCTGTCGACCAGCACCCCCAGGTTCTCCTCCACTGGGCCAGTTTCCAAACACACTGCCCCTGGAGTGCTTGGAAACCCAGCCTGGAGCACTGCACAGTGTTGTCTTGTCTGAAGTGTGGGACCTGGTACTTGGTCTTGTTGAACCCCATGCTGTTGGTCTCATGCCAGTCTGTCCAGATCCCTCTGCAGAGCCTTCCTACCCTCCAGCAGATCGACACTCACACCCAACTTGGTGTTGTCCGTGAATTTGCCAAGGGTACACTTGATATCCTCACCCAGATCGTCAGTAAAGATGTTAAACAGGACTGGGCCCAACACTGATCCCTGGGGGACACCACCAATGACCAGATGCCTCCCGAATGCAGCACCGTTCCCCACCACCCTCTGGGCCCGGCCTGGCCGTCACCCAGGGAAGAGTTGCACCTCTTACCTCTTGTCTCATCTCTTCAAATGTCGTTTCCCTGCAGTCATTGCCAAGGAAATGACTCCGCCACAAAGGATCCTCTTTCCCCCAGAGAACATTTGCATGGACTGGCTGCACACGCGGAGACCTGGACCAGGACTCCGCAACCTGGGCAGCACTTGCTACGTCAACGTCATCCTGCAGTGCCTGACCTACACACCCCCTCTGGCTAATTACCTGCTCTCTCGTCAGCACAGCCAGTCCTGTGAGTACTTTTGGGAGTGTCTCCTTGTAAATCCCAAGCATTCCCAGAACCTGGGATTGCATTTAAGAGAAAGAACACACCCATGAGCTTGTGTTCCTTGCACACTCAAACTAAAAGCTGCTTGTCATAGAATCAGCTGGGTTGGAAAAGACCCATCGAGTCCAACCCTTGATCCAACCCTGCCGTGGTTACCAGCCCATGGCACTGATGCCACATCCAGTCTTACCTTAAACACTTCCAGGGACAGTGACTCCACCCCCTCCCTGGGCAGCCTGTTCCAATGGCTGAGCACTCTCCATGGAAAAAATTCCTTCCTGATGTCCAACCTAAACCTCCCCTGGCACAGAACCTGTCCAAGAGAATGACCCCCACCTGGCTACAACCTCCTGTCAGGGAGTTGCAGAGAGTGCTGAGGTCTCCCCTGAGCCTCCTCCTCTCCAGGCTCAACAACCCCAGCTCCCTCAGCCTCCCTCACAGCACTTGTGCTCCAGTCCCTTCCCCAGCCTCCTTGCTCTTCTCTGCCCCTGCTTCAGCCCCTCCATGTCCTTCCTGAACTTCCCAAAGCTGGACACAGCACTCCAGGGGTGGCCTCACCAGAGCTGAGTCCAGGGGAAGAATCACTTCCCTGCTCCTGCTGCCACACTCTTCCTGAGCCAGGCCAGAATGCCATTGTCTTTCTTGGCCACCTGGGCACACTGCTGGCTCATTGTCCTGTCAAGGTGCTTTCATCTTCAGAAAGGCATCTCTTTCAAGCCCTGGGTCTCTCTCCCGGCTAGTTAAACCCTCTTGGCTTATTGCACAGAAAACTTTTGCCACTTCGGCCTCCCTCTGGAGAGCATTTTCTATGCAGTACAATGTCCCAGGCTTCTCAGGACATTGGCACCCTGGGAGAAGAGGAACAGAGAGTCCTTGGAACTTCAAGACCTCCATTAAGTTTCCCACCGTTGGGATTGTTTTGCTCAGCCGAGAAACCTCCCTCCCTTCTCAGGTCGTCAGCAAGTCTTCTGCATGATGTGCATCATGGAAGACCATGTTCGGAAGATCATGTATTCCTTAGCCAATGCTGTCCTGCCCAGGGCTGTCCTCAGGAGCCTCAGATGTAAGCAATTTCAGGTGCTTCGACAGCCTTTCTCCGCTTCTGGTAGGGGAGAACTACTAACTTCTTTCTTAGTCATAGGAGAATTTAAGCCTGACCTAGCAGGAGACGCCTACGAGTTCTTATGCTGTGCTCTCAGTGCCATGCAGAACGCTTGTCTGACTGGAAGGAGAGTGTAAGCACAAGCAAATTCCCTTTTCAGTGTTCCCGAACCTCTTGAACTCCTTGAAGTGCTCCCATCAAGGAAAACTTAAACCCAGGGGGTTTAAATCTAAGCTCTTGGAGGAGATAACTCTCTGCCTTGCCATTTGTTTCCAGCTTGGACACCTCTTCTCAAGCAACTACCCTCATCTACCAAATATTTGGAGGCTTTCTGAGATCCAGAGGTATGTTTCCACAACTATTGCTCTCCTTGGCCCTCTCTGTGCCCTTCTGTCTGTCTGTGACAAGCAGCTGGTCCTGTGACTGGTGTGGAAAGTCCCACAAACATAAACCATCACTGTCAATTAACTTCACTCAGCATTTTAATTTTCCTTTCAGTCGTGTGCTTGAGATGCCAAGCAGTTTCTGATTCCTACAAGGCCTTCCTGGAAGTCCTTTTGAAAATCAAAGTAAGCGGGCTTGCAACTGTGCTTCAAGGGGTCCTGAGGTCCCTGTTGTAGCTTTCCAGAACCAAACAGAACACTTCCTGGGAAGTGTTTGGTTGAGGGCATTTCCTGCAGCTCAGCAGCTCCTTTCTCACTTGTCCAGGCAGCCTCATCTCTCACCACAATTCTGGAGAACTTCGTGAAACCCAGGCTGCTGGATGGGAGACAGTGCATGAAATGCAGCAGGTAAGATGATTTCTAATGATATATTAACATCAGATCCTGCAGGAGGGGCTGCATGTCATCGAGGAGAATCAGCTTCTCACAGACGTTTAATGCGCAATAATGAGACACAGCTTTTTTTAATATGGCCTTATAGCCTGGAATAGCCATAAGGAAGTGCCAGGATGTGAGAGATGGGAAAGGTTGTCTGGCCCTCCCTGGGCAAGATCAGGTGCATTTCAGCACTTGACTCTGTGCTTGGGTTCAAGGTATAGGAAAAAGATGATTGCCTCCAAGAAGATCACAATCCATCATGCGCCCAGGGTCCTCACGCTGTGTCTGGGAAGGGTTGATGTCAGGAGCAGCAGGAAGATCAGCCAGGTGTGTATGCAGCTAGAGTGCAACTTCCTTGGCCTGGAGCAGGAGATTCTCCAAAGCAGTACTCTTTGTCCCAGGCTGCTCCTGTTGGGCTTTCCATGTTCCCTTCTGGGGAGAAGAGACTTCCTGTGGGAAGACCAGCTTGGACTCGGCTCTGACAGAGCTGCTTTGGCAGGAGAACAGTCTCCTGCCACCCAAACCATTACAGGCTGGAGGCTATTTCATGGGTTAGTTCAGGATCATTTCAGAGCCCTTTTGGTTTCTCTGTAGGTCGTGGAGTACCCTGAGTGCTTGGATCTTCAGCCATACATGTCTGAGGCAGCTGAAGAACCCCTCCTTTACTCCTTGTATGCCGTCGTGGTGCACAGCGGTGAAACCTGTCTTGCTGGACACTTCTTCTGCTACATAAAGGTAAAGAGCAACTTCCCTCCTGACAGGGAAAAATGTGTGCTGCGAAGACAAATGCTCCTGGCAGCCAGGGCTTTGGGGGAGTTTCTCCCTCAGGGCTGGACTGGTTTTGTTTTGGTGTACTCTTGGTTCCACAGTGTTAAAACCCTGCAGTTCCCCTCCAGACACAGATGCCTTCCTTTGCAGGCCAGCGACGGGCTGTGGTACAAGATGGATGATGAATTTATGGATGACTGTGACATCCACACAGTTCTGGGGCAGCAAGCCTATTTGCTGTTTTATATCAGGTAAGAGTCAGGGTTGCACATGTTCAGAATATGTTTCTTTTTCCTGGCTTTCCCGTTTGTCTTCTTATCCTCCTGAGTGTTTCTGCCGCAGGAGGCAATTCCTCCCTGTATCCCTCAGTGCTGTCAACTCTGAAATACCCTACCCAGCCCTTGTCTTCCCTTGCTGGGCATTAGGCTGCTGTCCTGTGTAAGCTGCCTTGCCTTTCTGAAGCTGGCTAATGTAGAGAAGAGGACTTCAAGGGGCCTCCAGGAAAGATGGGGAGGGACTTCTTACCAGGGAGTGTGGTGACTGGACAAGGGGTAATGATTTCAAAGTGGAAGAGGGAAGATTTAGATTAGATATAAGGAAGAAATTCTTCTCTCTGAGGGTGGTGAGGTCCTGGCACAGGTTGCCCAGAGATGCTGTGGCTGCCCCATCCCTGGAAGTGTCCAAGGCCAGGCTGGATGGGGCTTGGAACAACCTCGGATAGTGGAAGGTGTCCCTGCCCATGGCAGGGGGTTGGAATGAGATGAGCTTTAAGGTCCCTCCCAACCCAAACCATTCTGGGATTCTGTGAAATGGAGGCCTTGGGGGGGAAGACAAGGACTTGCTCTGGGGGCAGACCTTGGGGGACCACCCCAGCTGAATTTCCCATGGGTGACCTTGGTGAAGTCATAGAAACGGTTCCAAGAAAATTACTGAATCCCAGATGAGTCTGCAAGAAAGTCCCTAAACAAAGATCACTCTTTTTATCTCCAGGTGCCCTGATTTGAAAATGGAAGAAATGGCAGCTTCTTCATCAGCACCACCCTATGCTCATTCCTTCCTCAGTGAGAGTGGGGGCAGCAGCAAGCAGCTGGATTCTGCACAACGACAGGATCTGCCTGGCAGGAATAAGGTGACACACAGCCAGAGGAATGATGCCAGGGAGAGGAACAGGAGCAGATCCCCGCAGTGGGGCAATGTTTGCCACAACTGGTTTGTGAAGAGCACCAACTATGATAGCTCAACAGGGAGGAGGAAGAGAACTAGTCTTCCAGATTGTGGTAACGCTCCCAGGGATGACACAGCTCTAGGACCCTCCAACAGGAGCTGCCAGTGGGCTCCTGCACACAGGGCTGCTCAGGAACAACTCCTGCCAAGACAGAGACAGCAGGGCAGATCCTTACAGATCCAGCGCTATGGTCTCCGCAGACGGTCTCTGGAAACCAGGGAACACTCACAGTCAGAAAGGAGGAGGAACCAACAGGAACCATTTGGAATCAACAGAAGGAGAAGCCAAAGCCAGAATTAAAACCCCTTGTTGGCCTTGCCTGGATAATTTACAGTGTGTTTCCTTCTCTCTAGGTTCTGGGGCAGTTGGTAGAAATAGGCTGTGAGGGATGTTTGTGTGATGGGATTTTGGAAGCTGTGGGCTTGCAGGTACCCACCTGTCAATCTCTTCTTTTTAAAATGGAGTTCAAGTCACTCAAAGGGATATGGACTGGATGAGCCAGCAGTGACCAGGATTGAAGTGGGTGGGATGGCCGGGCCCCAAGGGTGCTGCTCAGTGGCACCAAGTCCAATGCAGAGCCAGGAACGAGCACTGTTTCCCAGGAATCAGCACTGGGACCCATCCTGTTTAATGTTTTCCATTACTAATGGTCTGGATGCTGGGGCAGAGGGCACCCTCAGCAAGCCGGCAGATGACACCAAACTGGGAGGGGTGATGCTGGGGCCAGGACTTTGTGCTGTCATGCTTCGTCCACTCTGTCCTGCTCCCTGCCCTGCTTTTCCTCTTTGCAGTCCCTCTGTCCTGCTTCCTGTCCCCATTTATTCTGTCTTTATTTCTCTGTCCTGCTGCTTGTACCATAAAGTGTAAGAACACCGTTTTTTCTGGTTGTTTTCTAAAACCAAGTGTTGGTAAACAAGAGGAAGAGTGGTTGAAAGACTCTGTTTTTTGAGACTAAGATATTCCCACAGAGAGCCCACCTTTGTGTGGTGAAGGTTTCCTTCTGAAAAATGATTTTGGTGGGCTAGAAGGCTGTATTGGAGTAGCAGAGGGAAGGAATAGAGTCTTTCAAGGTAATGAAGCTGTAGCAAAACTGGCAGAAAAAGCTCATTTCTTGCTAAATGCTGCCTGACAAAAGTGGTAGCAAGTAAAGGCACTTGTGGATGGCTTTTAAAAGCAGTATTCATACAGGGCTTTTGATATGGATTTCTGAGAAGGAAGACCTGAGTGCCTGTGCTTCAAGGCTGAAAGCTGCAAGCCAAACCATTAAATTTATTTGGACAAGCCCTCACACCCTACGTCTCACCAGCATGTCCCCATTCTTGTGTATGAAACCCCAGCTGGGAAACCAGGATGGTGCTGGGAGATAGGTGTTCTGAACTGGAATGCAGGTGTCTGCAGCTCCTCTTGTTATAAGTAAATTGAAATTAAGCTGAAATATAGTAATAAAATTTATTGAAGATTTATATAAAAAGCAGATAAGC
>JAYRBT010000067.1:1925209-1941092 GCA_036023395.1 Myiotriccus ornatus
TGAGTATGGGGGCATGGGAACAAGGAACAGGGAATGGGAATGGGAGTGGGGTGATGGCAGTCGGGAACGGGAATGGGACCGGGAATGAGTATGGGGGCATGGGGAACGGGAACAGGGAATGGGAATGGGGTGATGGCAGCCGGGAATGGGAATGGGAATGGGGATGGGGTGATGGCAGCCGGGAACGGGAACAGGGAATGGGAATGGGGCGATGGCAGCCTGGAACGGGGAATGGGAATGGGAACAGGAACAGGAATGGGAATGGGGACATGGCAACCGGGAATAGGAATGGGACGATGGCAGCCAGGAATGGGAGCCCTGAATGGGAATGGGGGCATGGGAACCGGGAACAGGAATGAAAATTGGGGGCATGGCAACCGGGAGCGGGAATGGGGGCATGGGAACCTGGAACAGGAATGGGAGTGGGAACGGGAATGGAGGAATGGGACCGGGACCCGGGAAACCGGGGATGGGGGGATAGGAACTGGGAACGTGAACTGGGAATGGGGGGACGGCAACCGGGAATAGGGAGCAAAATGGGAAGCGGGAATGGGGGGGACCGGGGCGGTGTAGCAGTGGGGGACGGGGTCCTAGTGCACCTTAATGAGGGGTAATGGGGTCCAGGTGAACCCCGGAGGGGGAACAGGGTCCTGGTGCACTGCAGTGGGGAGAAAGGGGTCCCAGTGCACCCAAAGAGTGGGAAAACAAGAATCCCAAAGCCATGCAAACCACCTCCAGTTTGCATCCCTCCCAGTGAACTTTACAGTTAATGACTCTCTAATTAATCCCCCCTCCCGGATAATTTGGTCCAAATCTGCACTAACTCAGGCTAAACTCAGCTTAATCTGATGGGATTCGTGTGGGGTTTTTGTACAACCACCTCTGTAGACGTGGTTGTTGCATCTTTAAAATGGTTTCAAAGTGATGGTTTGTAACAATTTCAGGAATAAAGCATCAGGTGGGAGCAGTGGAGATGCTTGGTCAGTGCTTTAAGTTCTTTGTATCCAGCTTGAGACCCGTTCTGAGCAGGACACAGGAGGGAAATCTGGTCCAAAGTACACAAATTCATGTCTGGAAGGCATGAAGTTCAGCGTGGTGTGTGCCCTCACTCTGCTTCTGCAAAAGAACCTCCTCCAAGTAAGATATAACCAGCCTTTAAACCTGCTCCACGAGGCGTGGAAATAAACCATAAAACTTCAAAAAGAGGGACCACTTTGACTTTCTTTTTAAGGAACTCATTCATTAGTGAACTGATCACTCCTGGAGGCAGGAAAGCCGGTAGGTTTGGGATCAGAGCACTCTGCACAGCGTCACCGTGGAGGGGCACATCAGCCTCCCCAGCCTGGCTCCAGTCTCGGTTTCCTCTCCCTGCAGCAGGACAGGCTGTTTACTGATAACAGTTTATCAGCCCTCCATCCCTGGAGAGGTTCTCCAGTGATTCCCAAATCCATGGCATTTGCTGGAGTAAACCAGGGAAGGAGCTGTGTTGATTTCCACGTGCTCAGGTTTGCCTTTTTTACTCCGCCTTTTCCGCGGAGTTGCAGCTCCTCGGTGAGAGGTGTCGCAAGGAAATGCCACAATACGGACTCCCGGTATTTTCCTGGTGATGGGTTTTGCTCTTACACGCATTTTACAACACCCTGGGATCGGTTTGTGGACGTTGGTGGAGCAACACCAACATAAACCCCGAGCAGTTCAGTGGTCGAGCTGGTTTGTGCATCTGCCACCCATTTGTTGGAGCAGAGGGGGAGCTCGGGAGTTCCTTCCTGAGCCACCTGGAATTTGACGGGTATAAAACACGGGAGAAAGCTTTCAAAGGCGTTCCCATCTGAGTGGAGTCCGTGCCATCCCCTTAAATCCTCCTTTGTCTGTCTAAACAAATCCTGATTTCCCATCCACCCGTAAAACGCCCAGGTACTTCTCCCGTCCCTCCCTCGGGGGTGGCCCCTTGCTTTAACCCTCGAATCTCGCCTTTGTTTTCCCCGTTCAGGCAACCAGAAGGGGCAACTCCCGGCTGGGAGCTGGTTTACCCTCTTTTTCGCAGCCTGTTGGGTGTGTTTTCCTGTTCTTCGGTTGCTCTTGGAGCAAATCCTTTGCTGCTGGGAGCCTGCTCCTGGCAGGATGCATCCATTGACACCCAAAGCAAATGACACCTTCCCTGCACAGCATTCCCTCCCTGACCCCATCAGCTCCAGAGGGAAAACCTCTTTGTTCCCACCCTCGAGGGCTTGCTGCCTGCTCCTGAGTTACCACTGGAGAGCAGGAACTGTCTCTTCTCCATCCTCCTGCCTGTTGCTCCAGGGCTCCGTTAATCAGCTTTAGCTCAATCCTGCTGACTCCTCTCTTTGGAAACTCCCGATTTTCTCCTGGCACTGGGAGGATTTATGTCCTCTCCAGGCCTGGGAATGCTTTGTCTGGCCCTCACTGAGTGTGGTGCTGGGGTGTTAAAGCATCCTGGTCGGCAGGGGAGGAAGCTGAAGCAGGAGTTTAGGAGAGAAACCTGTTTTCTAAAGTGCTTTGAATTGCAACAGCAATTTAGACCCTCCAAAATTTGAACAGCCATTTAATCAGCAATTTAGACCCTCCAAAATGCCAAGGAACCAGACCAGTTGCTTGGTCAGCTGAAGATAAATTTGACAGGTGTCTGCATGGAGAAAGAGGGATCTACCAGAGCAGAGGAGTTGTGACACTGAGTAAGGGATAATGGCAGAAAAGGGACATCGTGGTTCTGGGACATGCCAGGAAGGATGTTCCCAACAGAAGTAAGGATGGATTTGTGGCTGGAGCACCAGCTACTGGTCTGATCTTGCTGGAAGACTGTGGTCACTTCAGTCTAGGGATAATAAATCCAGCCCCAAGCTGAGGAGGGTGTTCTATGAGGTGAGCCTTGCAATACGTAGCAAAATAAGGCTGGAAGAGGGTTGGCAACCACCCTTTCAACACATACCTGGTGATGCTCGTGCCTGGGGGAGCAGCCTCGGGCATCCTGCATCCTCTGCAAGTGCCTTATAAGAAGAAATATGCCTATAAAATATAATTATCCCAACTGGGAAGCAGCATTATGTGCAGCACAGGCTGGGTAAGGGTCCAGTCTGTAAATAATTTCCCCCTGATGGAACTACAGAGATGCATCTCTGCCCTCTGGTTCCCATTGCCTCTGGGGTACAATTATGAATATGGTGTCAAAGAAGTTCCCATAAGATTAATTTCTTGTCCCGCAGTTTGCTTTTTTATCCCACTATTCTTTTTTAAAAGTTAAATTACGATGGTTATGTTGCTGTGATTAATTAAGGGCTTTTCCCCAGCCCGGTAATATCCCGAAGCCTTTGGCATTGCTTGAAATTCCAATTATTTGACTCCAACCCAACAAAACAACAGAGTGGAAATGTGGGGGAAAAGCCAGGGCAGGCTGTCACCTTAATGAGCTGAACCCCAGGGGCTGTGCGGGCGCCAGGGCAAGTCATGGGAGATGAATGTCACCCCTGGTTATAAATAGGGTGGCAGGAGCCGCTGTGCCCATGGACGTGGGGACACGGCCCTTAACCCTTTCCCTCGCCCTCCCACGGGGGTGAACACAGGCAGCCCCTGCAGCAGCCCCTTCCTGCTCCACCAGTGTGTGGAAATCCCCGATGGATTTCTATTTTATGGAAAATAAACCACAGCTGCCACTGGATTTTAGGCTGGGCTTTGTCCTGGGACGGGGTTCCGGCATCCAGGTTACCCTGTAACGAGCTCAGGCTTATTCCAGTGAAACGGCTCCAAAATCTCCACTGCCAAATCCCAAATTCCAGCCCTCCTGTTGTTTCAGAAGTCAACCTATAAAGAGACAGTGCCAAATTCCCACTGCCTGTGGCTGTTACATAGTTATGCCAAGGAGTCAACATCCCCTCTGGTTTAGCCCTGTTTAGGCTCTATTTTCTCCTCCTAAGTACAAGAATTATCTCTGTGTGTAAACAGATTATCTACATGATTTCTGTGATGTATATATAGGTATAGTATGTATATGTGATGTATCTATAATATATATGAAGTATATATAGATATAGCCCTGTTTAGGCTGTGTGTCCTTCTAGTAAGTACAAGAATTATCTACATGCATAAAGTAATATAGTATCTATATATTATGTATCTATAAAATATATTATGTATTATGTAGCTATCATGTATATATAAATATAATATATATTAGCATAGAACCATAGAATTCATATATAATAGAATTTATAGAATATACAGAATAATAGAATATATAGAATAAAATATATAACACAGAATATATAATAGAATGCATTATTATAAAATAATACAACAAAAGAATATAATACATAACAATTCTATAATATGTATTTAGAGATACACTGTACATGTACAGAGAGGAGGGAGGTACTCACAAGGCAACTGCAAAACAGATGATTCACAATTTTGGTGGAATAATTTTTGCTTGTGGGTTTTGTCTATTCTCTCGTGTGTTTTCGTTCAGCATCTTAAAACTGAATGAACCATTTATTTAAGTTATTGCTTCTGGGATGGAGATAAAAATAATATATCCTGAGAAACGTGCAAATAGAGACAAATGCAAAGAGGTAAAAGGCAGGAAATCCTTTATTGAAGGGGAAAAGGCAGGACCACAAACAGACTGTTTTCAAAATTAAAAACAAATACAAACAAGAGGCTAAAACCTGGAAAATTATATTTTTTCCCCCTCCCCTTAAAACGCAAGTCCCAAGCTTAATTTTGGTGGGATTTGTTAAGCTCACACAGTTCAGTTGGTGCTCCAGAGAGGAGGGAGACACCAGAGACCAGAGAGGTTAAACCATGAGCAAAGACATCCCTTCTCTACCCCACTGCAGCTTTTGGAGAGGGGATGCAGGAGCAGCATGTTAAAACACAGTCTTGTTATTTTTTATCTCTTTTTTTCATTTTGTTTTTTTTTTTCTCCTTTCCAGACAGCTACTGTACAAAACCAAACAGAAATTTATAATAAATACCTAACCCAAGAGGCTCAGTACATTGCTACAATCCTTCACTGAAGGGAAACATATATATACATATATATATATATCCTAATATATAACCTCTTTGACTTAAATCAGCGTAAAGGTTACGTGTTTCTATGGAAGCCTAGGGCAAAAATCCCACTTACCATCACCCAGACCCCACACCTCAACTGAGCAGGGTCCCCATCCTCCTCCTCCTTCTCCTCCTCCTCACTGGAAAAACAGCAGGATTTGGCCATAACAGGGAGTTCTTAGGAAGCTCAGGGATTATAAAAAAACTGGGAGAGACCCTCGGCGGGCACGACTGCTGTGTGATAAATACAGAGAGTTTCCTTGGCACTGGCTCAGCCTGATATTCCTGCCCTGTCCCAAATGCTGGTTGTGACACTGGAGAGGAGACACATGCTGGCTTGGAGTTAGAAGCCTCGTAGACTCGAAGAGAGAAAAGAAAACAACCCTGAACTGAAAGGCTGCATGACTTTAACATCCAGCTATTTGTTAGAGCTTAAATTCCTGGAGATTAATTAGCAGAAGCAGAACACTGCCCGAAGGTGGATCTGCACCACAGCCCAAACAGCTCTGCATCCAAACTCTGCATCTGGCCTTTAGTTTTCCTTCCTTCCCTAAAAAAAAAAAAAGGAGCCAAGCCCTTGGTACCCTCAGTCCTGGCCTGCAGCTCCCATGGGATATGGCAATGAGCATTTCACAGTCAGAGCACTGCAGAATTGGGAATTATTAATCCTCACATCAGCCCTGTAAGCCAGATCAGGTCTTTGGTTTTAAAGCTGGGGAAAAGGGGACATGGGTGGGGTAGCAGCTCCAGGAATAACTGCAGGTGTTGGGGGTGTTTGGAGACAGAGGTTTGTCAGTTTGTAGATTATAAATTCAGCAGAACCCACCATGAACGTCTCACCTGTTCTCCTGTCTAACTCACGCCAGGATCTGGTCCTCAGCTTATTCCTGCTCCCATCCAAACAGGCAATTTATCTCCCAGGTTAACCCACAGCTGATAAAACACTTCTCGTGCTCAAGGACACCCACGCTGCTGCAGGGAGGGGACGGCAACCCATTCCATGCCTTTTGCACAGGGATCCCAATTTTATCAGCCAAGCCACCCACCCTGGACCTCCCTGACCTGCAGCTGGGACAGGGTGATGGCAAACCCAGGCTCCACATCTTCTCCTGCGCTAAACCCCTAAAAGGAATCCGCAGCCGCGTTCAGCGACAGCTCTTTGGAAAACACCCTACGCTTATTTTTCCCTTTAAATGACAACTTGCCTGCGAGCAGCCAGCCAGAGAGAAAGGAAGAAAGAAAGGAAAAGAAGTGATTCCTCCCCGTTTTGCTGCCGCTGTTCCCCACTCTGAGGTAGACATCGATGGGGTGAGGATGAACCACCGGAGAGTGGCTGGCTGGCTGGCTGTCTGGCAAGCCTACGGCGTCCTCGCTGTCCTGCCCTGGCATGGTGGGATTCCATGGCATCCCCGGCTCCGTGAATTCCGGCGTGGCTCAGCACTGCCGCAGGACACAGGCGGCTGTGGCTGCTGGCGGCCCCGGAGCGCTGCATTTCTCCGGGGCAGTGATTTTCCCGGCGTAATCGATGCAAGAGGCATTGCGCGTCCGCACGCCCTCGCCGCAGGTCTGGGAGCAGGGAGACCAGGGGCCCAGGCGCCAGAGAGGGCACGGAATGTCTCCACAGGGCTTTATGTCCTCGGGTTTGAGGGATTTGTTGCACGCGGAGGAGGTCTGACCCTCCACGTCCCGGCAATCCACCGTCCGGCGCTGCCAGCCGGAGCCGCACGTCTTGGAGCACTCGGACCAGTCACCCAGCACCCACTGGGAGTTCAGCATCGGGCGGATGACGTTGGCCGACTTCTTCTCTTTGCTCTTCTGCCTGCTGAAAGGGACGTCCTTGGGGATGAAGAAGGTGTACTTGACTTTCGGCGGGAAGACCTCGCTGGCGATGGTCAGCAGCTGCACAGTCAAGGGCTCCGGGAGCTGTCGGAAGCTCTGCAGCCTCTCCAGGGTTGTCATGGAGCCGCTGTACTTCAGGATGGTTCCGTTAATAAGAATGTCCTGCTCCACGGCTGAGATGGCAAAGTCTCCGTTCAGCAGGTACTTGCCCTCGAGGGTCCTCAGGGCCAGGTAATTCCCATCGTGCCGGACCCCGCGGTGGCTGCGCTGCTTGATGTCGATGTTGGTGGCGCCGGCCGGGATGGTGACGATGTCGTTGTAGCCATATCTGCATGGGGCAAAGGGACACTTATTTTTCAGGACTCATAAAGACAAGACCCACACAGTGAACAGCACTTGGTATCATGGCTCTGAACCCGTCTCTCCGTAACCCCAAGCACTCCAGAGCTGGAGATACTGCAGATGTGCCAGATGTGAGCTCAGGTGGGAGATTTCACTGAATTAGATGGGAAAATGAGCAATGAAATCAAATGAACAGTCACATGGCAACCAGCCTCAGTGGGAAATTCCCCTTGCTCCTTTCCTTTGGAAATGGGTGAAGTGTTTGGGACTGAAAGCCTGTCACTGGTGATCCTGATGTAGAACAGCAGAATAGGAGAGAGCATTTGCACCCTCAGCATCTTTGGAAGGGTTCTGCAGCCACCACTACATTGCAGAAGCAATCCCACTGGAGGACACAGGGGACATTCCCACGCCAGGGAAGCATTTCCCTGCAAAGCCAGCCAGACCCTCTCCCTGGAGCTCTGGAGACAACACCCAGAAGGCTTCAGCACCGGTGCCCTCGGCACTGTGACTCACACCGTGGGGCCCCAGGACTGCTGTCCATGCGTCCCTATGGTGGATGCTGCGGTCAGTAATCAGGTTCAGAGTATTTTGGAAAAAGGCCTTTGAGTCAAACTCTGCTCTCCGTCATCCTGGCCTCCCTCACCCTGATCTTAATGGGATCTCTTCTTGGCTGTAGCTCCTGCACTAATCTCCCTTTAGTCAACCGCAAACAATTCATAGGAGAGTGGAAGCCCCATTTCAGCTGGTTCCCTGGAAGGAAACCATTTAGGAAATCTAATTTGCCTGTGTGAGTCACCTCTCCACATGGAATTGGACACGTTGGGCTTTTGTTACAATCCCTCCAACAGACGTCTGAACTTCTGCTCTTTGGCAAAGTGACGGAGACGTTGGGCGAGGGAAGTGGCCTCGGTGCCCATGACCCAGGATTACAATTCACCCCCAAGCCCAGGGGAAAGTTATTGAACTATTTATATCACACGTCAGCCCTTGAAGATGTGTCCAACTCCCTGCACTGGGGTGAAATGTGCATTGTAAACTGCTCGGGGCAGCACATTTATGTGCACTGGTGTTCTGAACCCATCGCATTAGTTATTACTTTAGGAAATAAACTCAACTTGGCTTGTGTAAAGCTGCCCTAAAATAAACTGAGTGTAAGCCCTGGAGTCTGGGGTGGAGCCCAGGCTCTTGCAATGCCACCTGGCTGAGTGTGCTGGCACAGAGTCCTAATATTCCTAGCCTAGCACTTCAGCCATAAAAAAGGACAATGAGAGGGGATGCTGGTTCTTCTCCCCCACCTATCCCTGCAGAATCCTTCTCCCCGGTGCCTTACTTGGATCTGTTGAGCGAGCCGGAGATTTTCCTGCACGTGGAGCCATTACCACCACACACCCCACACTTGTCCAGCTTCTTGGAGGACCCAACGACGTGATCACAGCCAGCCTTGATGCACTGCCCGTGCACGCAGATGGAGAGGGTCTCCGGGCCACACAGCGTCCCATCAATCACCTGGGAAAGAGGGAAGCAGAGCAACAATTAGTGGATGAGTTCTGAAAAGGGGTACGTAGGGGTGATTCCCATCACCAGGTATCTTACTTTGGCCTCAAAGACTTTGAACTCGCTCCTCCCTCGGGCTCTGCAGAAGAGCTTGCACCGGTCCCGGGGGGACACTCCTGCGTACTTGGGAACCCACTCCAGGCGATTCCCTTCCAGATCCGTGAAGTTGTAGCTGTTGTACTTCTCACACTGCTGCTCCCGAAAGCTTTTCCCTGAAAGGGAAGGAGAAACACGACTCAGAATTGCGGGAAGCCAGCAGGAACCGCTGTCCTTGGCCGTCAGGGAGATGTGGAAGCGAGCTGAGGAGCATGTGGTGAGAGCATGCAGAGGAGGGATATCACAGAGAAGGGATCCCCACACTTTCCACCCAGCCAGAGAGGGTCACAGTCCCCAGCAGAAGGCTGTTGCCCTCCCCCAAACACGAATATTCAAGGAAGAGCGGAGCAATCCCTGGTGATGGGTTCTGGAGGAGCCGGGGTGGGAGGTGAGCGTGCATTTGGCGGGCACTCCTTACCATCTGGTGGGCACTCCTCGGTGTGGCAGGACTGGTACTTGGTCCTCTGGCCCTCGCAGTAGCTCCCACCGTGCTGGGGCTTGGGGCTGTCGCAGTGGCGGTGGGAGAACTGGACGCCTCCGCCGCAGCTCCGCGAGCAGGAGCCCCAGGGGCTCCAGGGGCCCCAGCCACCGTCCACCGCCGGCTGCAAGAGGCCACGAGCAACTTATAGACCCGCTCCGAGCCTGTCCACGCCCGGCTGCTCAGTCCCAGGGTGAGCAGAGGTCTGGAGCAACACTAAAATGTGTCCCCAGCCCTGAGCCAGAAAAGTACTTTGGCACATGAAGCTAATACTGACTTTCCTCAGTCTGCTGATGTGCTTAAAGTTAAGCTGGGCTTTAAGTCCTTTGCTGACTGGCTCTGAAACCGCTGCTAATTCCCCCATCAGGGCAAAAAGCGATGATTTAATTGCAGATCTGCACTGCTTGTTCCGGGTCAGAGTCACCCATACCTCAGTAACAGACTTTATCTGTGAGCTGACTCGCCAGTAATAAACGTTAATGAAGGAGAGACATCCAGAAATAAAGCAGCCAAATCCAAAGCCAGTCAAGGAGATGGCAGGGCTGGGGTCAGAGGTTTGGAAATCCCAAAGGGTCAAGCCCCAGGCAATCAATCCCCAGCCCCCCATTACCTGGGGTTTTAGGACATCCTGTGGCACGCAGCGCCCGTCCCAGCACAGCCCGTCGGCTTTGCAGGGCGTCCCATCAGCCCAGGGCAGGCTGCCGTTCTTGGTGTGGCACAGGGGCTCCCCACCGCCCGTCCTGCACCACAGCTGGGCACAGACGTCCTGCTCGGTGGTGTTGGGGCAGTGCTGGAAGTCCTTCCCAAAGATCTGCTGGCATTGCTGGTCCAGGCTGTACAGGGCTCTTTGACCGGGCAGCTCGGCAGGCAGGGACAGCGCCTCGGCTGGGGCGTCCAGCAGGCAGTCACCTGGGAGAAGTTCAGCAATTAGGCTGGAGTTGGACCATCAGGGCTCAGATTGCACCAAGCAGGGCACCCCAAGCCTCCTCTGAGGTCTGGTTTGAGTCCCCCTCCACCCCACACGCCCCTCCAGGTGTCGCAGAGAGCCTGAACAATTAACGAGCAGGTCGTTTCGAGCGCTGAGGCTGCTGAGCTGAGGCTCACCGTGCCCTCCATCCAGGAACTCGGTGAGGTACATGGCGCTGCAGGGCGACCAGGGCTGGCTCTTGTTCAAGTGGATGAAGAGAGCGGCCATCATGTGGTGCTCGCCGAGGGGGCCGAAGAGCCGCTCGCAGTTCTTGGAGTCATCGTGGGGCATGCTGAGCACGTGGCCTGGGGAGCAGAGGGCACTGTGAGGGCAGCCCCCCAGCCCAACTCCTGGGCAGCTGGGAGCATCAATAAGGTACCAAACAGCTTCTATTGCTGCAAAAGCCATTTGCTTCCATAAATCAAAAGGAATAAAAACCCGCTTGCTGCATCTCAGTGGTATGGCCCGTTGTATGCTGGACAAAGCAGCACAAATTCATGCGATCCCAAAATGGTTTGGGTTAGAAAAAAACTTAAAAGCTCATCTTGTTCCACCCCCTGCCATGGGCAGGGACACCTTCCACTAGCCCAGGTTGCTCCAAGTCCCATCCAGCCTGGCCTTGGACACTTCCAGGGATCCAGGGGTAGCCACAGCTTCTCTGGGAAACAATTAGTCAGTGCAGGAATGACAAACCAAGGGAGAGATGTGCTTGTTTCCACATCTGAGCTCATTACAACAGGTAAATCATAAAATCACTAAGGTTGGAAAAGACCTCCAAGATCATCAAGTCCAACCTTTGACTGATCACCACCTTGTCACTAGACCAGAGCACTGAGTGCCACATTCAGCTGTTCTCTGAAGATCTCCAGGGATGGAGACTCCACCACCTCCCTGGGTAGCCCCCTCCAATGCTTGAAAACCCTTTCAGTGAAGAAATTCTTCCAGAACCGCTGTAAATGCACCAATTTACAACAATTTGGGTACTTCTAAGCGCTCCTGCTGCTGCAAACCAACTTCTGCCAGCGCCAGAAGCTCCCCACACTGCCCAAGGTTTGGCAGCTGGGAGATGCTGGTGCTGGGCTGTGCTACAACCCCTGTCAGCAGCAGGGCTGGCAAAAGCAGACTCCCCCTGGGGAAGGGACGTGTTACCCAGTTCATGAGCCAGGGTGTAGGCTGCCTGCAGGCCCTCGTCCTCGATCACCGAGCAGCTCTTGTTGCGGTCGCACATGGTGCCAATATCCGCCACTCCCAGCGTGTCGCAGCTTTGGTGGCCGCAGAAGTCCTGTTTGGGAGCAGCACCGAGGGGGTCAGGCAGGGTGAGGGAGTGCCACGTTCAGCTCCAGCATCTCTGTGGGCAACCCACTGGCGGTCTGCACCCCAAATGACACCATCCCCCCGCAAGTGCTTTGCTGCGATCTCCATTATCTGCGTGGTGGGGCATCGACCTCCCTGGTCAACCCTCTTCTCTCCCTCCTTCTTTCTCCCACCTTGACCCCTCTACCCCCAGAGCAGTCCCCAGGGATGCTGACCTGTCTGGTGAGCAGGATGGCCGTGTCGTAGTGCTCCGGGTGCCGGTCGCTCAGCGGGTTGAACCTTTGCTGCCAACTGCAGAAGTTCCTCAGGGTGAGCCCCCCGTTGTCCGACACCTCCGGCCCCGCTGCCACCTCCTCCACCACCAGCACCTTCACCACCACCAGGTTGATGGAGTTTTTCAGGCTGGGGTGCTTGTAGATTTGAGCAGCCATGGACATCAGGGTCAGGACGTGGTTCTGCGGGGAAGGAGAGGGGCAGGCAGGGCCTGGGTAAAACCTTTGTTGCGGGGCTCTTTTTTTTTTTTTTTGCTCAGAAAGGAGAAATCAGCCTCGTTTATGAAACCCATCACATCCAAAACACGAGCTGATGGACTCAGTGCTGCCTTTCTGAAGTGATGCTTTACACCCTGAAACTGCAGAAGGGATAGGCAGGACAACCCCATCCCTGCGTCCCCTTCTCCAGCCACTGTGTCTTACCTGCCCTTTGCACCCAGAAATCCCTCAGGAAGAATTTTCTTAAGGAAAACCTCTGTTCTGGAGAGTTCCCTGCATATTCCCCAAAGCACTAACCCTGCCCCGGGGGTGGGAAACACTTCACAGATAACATTCCACTGGTCACAGCGACATCCTTGGTGACTAACTGGGCCCAAAACACTCTCTGGCAGCCGAGTCTTTGCCCCTCAGCATCCCCTGCTTGGAGACTGGGGTGACCAGGGATTACTTCATGTGTCAGCCTCGCCAGCGATGTTTACGCTGATGTAAACGTCTTATCGGAGCATCGAAATTCCTCCTCTGCTTGGCACTGCTCACAGCCCCGAGTCAGGAGAAAAAAATGCACCTATTACACAACACAGTGTTGGGAAAGAGAAAGTGGCTTCTCTCCTCCCCAGACGGATTCCACCCTGCGGTCTCAATTCGGAGCCTAATTAGGCTGGAAGGACTCAATGGGAGCCCTCTCTGATGGCCGAGTTTCACCCAAAATTCACCACTCCCTGAGCAGAGCTGGCTCTGTGTGCTCACCCATCACAATGCTGCCAGGACAATGCCATTTTTCTTTGCAAATGAGGGAGATGCTGAGGGAGATACAGCATATTTGCTGCTTTCCCCAGGGCACTTGTGGCTATTTTAAATTATTCTGCCACATTTTCTCCCACCACTGGCAGCTCCGTGTAAACAGATGTTTCGTTTCAGCAAGACATATCCCAGTGCTCATTATCCAAGGGCAGGCCACAGGGAGGCTGATGGGAACAGGGAATAGACTGGTTTATTTAGACTGGCCAGATCTCCCCGACATGAGTCACATCCCAGCCCCAAACACGCAACAAATGTCACGGAAAAGTCACCGCCAAGGCAAGAAACCCAGGCGAGATCGCCACAAGTGGCTGCTCCGTGAGCTGGGGGAACTGTTTACCCTCTAGGGGAAATCCATTGGGATACTTCCTAAAAATACCACAAAAGCCTTCCTAAAATTAGGCCCCTGAAGATCTAGAAGGATGCTCTGTGCTGGAGCTGTGCATCATGGGTTCATCCATCATTTCCAAGGGAATAAATCCAGCTGTATCTTTTTCTAAACCTGTTACAGGTTTCTCTCCATCCCAGCAGTTTTCGCCTGGGAGCTCTCAGTTCCTACCACAAATCCCCTGGGACACTGACCCTCCCATCCTCAGAGTTACATCCTCAGAGGTACAAGAAACTCTTTCAGCAGTAGGAGCAGAGGAACTGGGAAAACATCTGTCCACCTTCCCTGTGTCTGGAAAGGGAAGATGGAAAGCGAACTGAACAAAACAGCTCTTTAGTGCAGATTAAAAGGTCAAATTCACTTGTTCCACCATCTGGTGTCTATTTATACCCATCCCCGGCCTGTGCAGGCGTTGGTTGGGTTTCAGATGGACCCCGACTGCTCCGGGGAGAGCAGCAATCCACCTGCACGGCTTGGCCAAGGGTTTGGAGTCATGGCCAAAAGCAAATTATGGGATCCCCAGGGCTCAGGAGAGGCCAACTGAGCACTTTTGGCCAACAAATGGCTGTGGATGAGCTGAATCCCGCTCATCCCAGCCTCCCTGTGCCTCTGCAAACAGGCTCTGGCTTGATAAGCCTCCTAGGGGGGAACGTACCTTCTCCAGGGTTTATTTCCCACCACGCAGGCTGTGGATGTGGGTGTTGGGATCAGATGCAGGGCAGCATTTTGGGTGAGGTTTGGGGAGCCCAGAGCTGCAAACAGACTGGTTTCTGCCTCCTTGCAGGGCACTGCAGCCCTGCAGGCACAAGGAGCTTCCCTGCCATTTCCAACCAGGATGCAGGGAGATCTTGGCAGGATTTCTGTTCAGCTGGTAAACACAGCTGGAAAATCAGCCTCTTACCTGCTCTGGGGGGAGAGGACATCAGTGTGAGCCAGAGAGGGTCAGGGAGCATCCCTCCTCTGCCCCAGGTGTCCAGGCCCTGTGCAGGGTGATGTTCCCTCAAAAGCTCCTACCTTGTTTCTCCCCAGCTGCATTTTTGATTCCTACTGCTCCCAAGAAGATCAAATTCCACCCATTCCACCACCTGCCCCCTGCCCAAAAATGAGGAGGGATGCCTTTTTTTCTGCCACACCTGCACCACAGCAGCTCCCAAATCCCTCCTACCACAGCATTGCAGGGTCTGGGAGAGCCCTGAGGGAGGTACTGCCCCACAGGAGCCTTCCAGCAGCAAACAGCACAGGCAGAGGGATAGTGAAGGGAAAAATAAATACAAATCAGAGCCAGGGGAGCTGAAGTGGTTGCTTTTAACCTCAGAACATTGAAGGATTTCACTTTCTCATACAGGCTCTTGCAAAACCTCTGCTTACATTCCCCTTCGTGGGAACCCCTCAGAAGCTGAAGTCTACAGAGATCCCCAAACGGTGGGGTTTGCTTTTAATTATGATGATGATTATTATTTTGGTGTGTGAAACTGCTCCTACACAGCCAGCACTACTGTGGTATGCACAGAATGATCACTGGATCCACCCAGAACAGGATGGCAGGGAGCACCTGTGGAACACCCCAGCACAACCTCCCCTCCAACAGTGTGAGGGGATCGATGCTCAGCCCAGCCTGGGGCTGCAGGATTGTTTGTTGGTGGATTTGGGTTGGTTCCCCCCGCCCCCTTTCCCCCTAGAAGCCAGAAATTCTGCAGAGGGGGGAAAATGGGAAAGAAATGCCACAACTTCCAGAGCACAGACAGATGGAAGGAAGCAAACCCAGGGTCAGATGCTGCCCAGATTTTAAAAAGCAACCGGTGAAAACATCCCAGGCTCTCCCTCTTCCCAAAGCACTGTCTGTGTGCCACCCCCTGGCTTGGGTACCCAGGGGCTGCCAGCTGCCCTTCCAGCCTTCTCCTGTGGTTTGAGGCCAAGAATTCCCTTGCAAAAATGTGGAAGGCAGCCAAAGGAAATGGGGGGCAAGGGGACACGGGGCCACCTTTCCAGCCTGCCCACGTGCCTGGCTGCCCTCCTGCCTTCCTGCCCATCCCTGTTCTCTTTGCCA
This sequence comes from Myiotriccus ornatus, assembly GCA_036023395.1. Taxonomy (NCBI): domain Eukaryota; kingdom Metazoa; phylum Chordata; class Aves; order Passeriformes; family Tyrannidae; genus Myiotriccus; species Myiotriccus ornatus. The sequence goes on from JAYRBT010000067.1 coordinate 1,940,597, forward strand.
TAGGGTTTTTTTTTTTTCCTCCTCTCTTTCCGTCTTTGCTGGATATTTGGGGCTGAACCACAAAAGCAGCGATTACCCCAGTTTGGGGCAGGGGAAACCGAGGCACATGCAGACTATCAGCACCTCTCCAGAGGCAGGGATGGAGTAAAACCCTATCCAGAGAGCAGCCCAGGGCAGGAACACTGCAGTCTGGGCTGCTCCAGTGGGAGCCAGCTCCTTTCATGCTGCACATTTCATTCCAAAGCCCTGCAACTCGGCAGCTGCTGAACACCCCAGCGTGACGGGAGTGCATCAGTCAACATTTAGGGAAGCTGCCTGGTCCTCCACCCCCTGGCACCAAAGTGGGTGCAGGCTCGGGGTCACACTCAAGGGACAAATCCCAGAGGAAAAGCTGGCTGATGGTATTACCAGCACAGGTCCCCCTTTAATCCCACCCAGATTGCCTTTGGGATGGCCTCAGGAGGGGCTGGCTCCTTTTGTCAAGGGATTAACTCAA
>JAYRBT010000067.1:1947278-1960298 GCA_036023395.1 Myiotriccus ornatus
GATTTTCCTCCCTCTGCAGCTTCACCGGGCCGGGGAGAAAACACACTTTGTGTTTTAATACCAGGAAAGTGAGCCCTCCTCCAACCCCCCACGCCCCACTCAAGGTGCCAGAATGGCCCCGGGCTTTGCCTTCCCACGGGAGGGGAGTCAGGGAGGAGGTGCCCCTGCTCTGAACTGGGACAGGTAAGGCTGCAGGCGACAGGATGTAATTTATTCCCGGCTTTCCGCTCCCGGAGCTGCATCTTTGATCTGGGAGGACGTGCTTGCATCTTAGCTTGGAGGCACCGCTGGTTTTCATTAGTGGCTCGTTCTGCAAACAGTAGCTGGAATTTCTTGCAGCCTCGCCGGGCTCGTTACAAACCAGCTCGAAGACGCGCTGGGAGAGAGCAAAACCTCACCTGGCTGCACCTCTGCAGCTCCTCCCTGCAGAGGACGAGGCACCCCAAGGCTTGTCGGGGTTCCTGCTTCTTAACCCCTTGCAGGACGCGCTGTCAGCAAACTTTGCCCTCCCCTCTCTTTTCTAGGGGCTGCCTGAGCATGTGAAAGCCATTAACTCCCCAGTCAATGTGATTTAAAGACCCTTTTGATCAAGCAGCTTGAAAACGTCTGCCCCGCTCCCCCCTGCGTGTCCGCAGCTCCGCAAAGGCAGGCGGAGGGCACGTCCCTTCTGCACTCTCCCCGAAGGGTTCCAGCAGCCCAACACCCCTTTCCCAAGGGATTTTGGGCTGCCAGGACGAGCTCTGCGTTGCATTTGCTGTTCCTGCTCAGCAGCAAGCGAGGATTGCCCCATTACGGGTGGGGGTCTCTGGGGTGTTTTGTTGTCACCTCCTTGCTCTGAAAACGGGTTCACATCCAAATTTGCAGCGTCAGGCTGAGTTTTAGGTACTCCCGTTTGCCCTCAGCTCAGGGAAAACACTTGGGAGAATTATTTGAGCTACCACTGAAGCAACTACAGTCCCCCCAAAAATGAGACCACTAGATGTCAGTGCCGCCCTACGCTGCTCAGGAAAACCCTAAGTACATCCCCGGAAATTTTCTGGGAGAGAGAAGTTGTGCTGCAGCCGCCTCAAACACCACCTGATGTTAAAAGAAGCGGTTCCGTTAGTTTTCGTTTTAGAGCAAGGAGGTGGGAGGAAATCTCTCCCAGCAAAGCAGCTGGGTTTTAAATCAGTGCCCAGCCAAGTTGTGTTCCGTGAAACCATCCTGGCTGCAAAGTGGGAGTCAGGAAAATGGTTGCTGGCCTGAGGTTTGCAGGGAAAGGGGAGATCTGGGCTTGATTTGGAGCCAGTGAGTGAATTAAACAGCACGATGTGTCAATACGAATCATTAATCGCTGCCTTGCCCCTTCCCGCTGCATGGCTGCAGCCACGAGAGGGCCCCCCTGCCTTAAAAGTGGTGGTGATTTAGGATTTGGTGCTTCCAAACCCTCAGTACCCCATAGAACCCGGGGTTTTCTTCCCCTTCAGGGCAATATTTGACATCCCTCCCGCCCCCCGGAGCTGGAGCATCCACAGCACAGGAGGTTTGGCAGCTGTGAGAATGGTGCTGGGCAAACACTGGTTCTCCTGGACCCCTGAAACACGGGGAAAGCAGATTTTTAGGAGTCAGGGACTCCTAGATGTCGATGAAACACCTGGTGCCCTTGTTTCTGGGAGCATCGAGAGCCGTGGCTGTAATTTGATGAATTAATTTGATTTTATATTATTTGGAAGGATTCCACCTTTGATTTCTAAACCAGCTTTAGATTTTTTTTGTCTTTTTCTCTATTTTCCCATATTTATTCTCTATTTTTAATGGCATTTTGATTTGTAACACCATCATTTGTAATGCCTTCAATTCCATTTCATACCTGGATTTAACTCTGTTTCACACCTGGATTTACAGAGCAAGGAGGAGGCGCCAGAGGGCAACCTTGCTTCAGGGCTGATTTGTAGCTCCAGTTGTGTCCAGATGTGGTTGTAAGGGAAGCAGGTTTATGGTTTTCCAAAGTCAAGGGCCAAGTCCTAATTCCAGCACCACAAGCTCCTCCCTGGGGAGCTGCTTCTCTGCTTCCAAGCTACGCCTTGAAGCTTCCAAGGTATCCTGAGACCAGCACAGCAGACCTGCAGCTTCCCCCTCAGTGGGTTTGTGCACCTTTGGTGCCTGTTTTCCCACCATGAGCATCCCATAAAGGGAATTAATCACGGCTGGAACCTGTCTCGGGTGGGAACAATAACAGAGCTGTGAGTGCTGGGTCATAAATCTGCAGGCTGAAGGTGATCAGAATCACATGAGATTGTTTTTTGGGATATGTGGGACCACCATCAAGCTCCTCTAAATTTTCTTGTGCTGCCTTAAAACACACTGGATAAAACCTGTAGGAAAAAAAAAAAAACAGGAGAGAGCCTTAAACGCCAAGGGGGGTGAAGAGAGAAGGGAATTTTGGATGCTTTCAGGGAAAAGGAGCAATCAGCAACCCCAGGACCTGCAATACTGGATGGAAATTGGGCAAAACCAAGCTTTATGGTTTGTTTTTTTAGCATACCATGCTATTCCTATATGGAATCCCTGTGAGATTCTAGTGGAGACAGTATGCACTGGGACCGTGTGAGAAGGCAGCAGAGATGCACAAAGCACAGGGATCCTTCTCCTCTTTTAGGTTGCAAAGTCCTCCACGGGGTCAGGTTTCTCACCTTCAATAACCTCACCTAGACACAGCCAGATTTCTCTCTCCAAGCCTTTCTTTCCTGGAAAACCACCTAACAATGCACTTTGACTCATCCTGAATCCCTGGAGAGGATCCTCCTTCCTGCCCATGTGGTGGGGAGTTGGGAGAGCACAGCCTGAACTTTTGGGAGGGAGCCCAAGCTTTAGATCTGCCAACCTTTCAGCCAAAGTCAAGTGAAGGGCCTGAACTCCAGCTCTTCCCTGCCTTAACCACCTCTGCACTCAATCTTTGGCCTAAAATTTTCAGATGGTCTATTTAAAACTATTTATTTGGTGAACTGGAACATCCAGGAGATATGTGAGGTTGGGGGGGGGGGTGTTTCTCTTCTTATATTTTTAAACTCATACTCTTGGTATCACAGTGGTGAATAAAAGAAAGAAAGTAACTTGTCATTGTTTCCTGGAGATGCTTGGGATGATGCAGGAGGAAGGTGAGAGAAGGAAAATCCACACTGCAGATGATCTCACACTGATATTTCAAGATGAGGGTGAGTGATGGAGTCTGCCTGGGTGAGATAAGTTTTACCTTACCTTTCCAGGCAAAAATCAAAGTAGGAGCCAAATTTACCTTATATACCTTAATATCTGTAGCTGCTCTGAGGTTCAAAGGCATCTTCCTTCTCCATTCCCTGCTTAGGCTGTGCTCTCCTTCTCATCACCTCTATCCATCCCATTTCCATCAAATTCAGACAAACTACAGGAGTGAGGAGCAGGCCTGAGCACCTGGAAAGCCACATGGAGTGACATCAAGGTGTCACCTCGGACCAGCTCCTTCCTGAAGGTGTATAGGGCTGTGGGGTGCAAACAACTGCTGGTTAGTCCTCAAATTAAAAATAAAAAATAAAAAATCACATCACATCCTCGAGCTAGAGAAAAAATAAAATAAAAAAAGTGCCTCCCTTCTGGTCTGGAGTGCTCTGAGACATTCCTGTTCCCCCTGGAGCTGCCTGGAAAGGGTGAGCAATATTCCTCCACGTACTCCACAGCTTTTCTACTCACTGTGGGCAGGAAAATGAAGCACCAAATGGTTTGGTTTGGAAACAAAGCACCCTACCTTGGGGTAGGTGATTCCCAGCTGCTCAGAGAGACAGTGAGGACTGGGGAGACTGTGATGGAGCAGCTGATCCATCCCTACACTCCCACCCCAAGGATGCTGGCACAGCACTGCTGTCATGGGACACAGGGAGTCCCGTGCCTGATAGGATGGAACGGGTCTCAGCCAAACCACTTGCATTTTCTGCCTGCCTTTCCCCATCAGGAGGCAATCAGATGTTCTCCAGGCTGGAGATAAAGTCCTGCCAGTTCACTTTGACTCATCCTCTGCTGCTGGAGATCTCCCAGATGGAGAGGCTGGAGCTCCCAGGGCAGCAGTGACTAACTCTGCCTTGATGACCTCTAGGCTGAGGTAGCTGGTGGCACCTCTGGGACCATGTGCCATCCTCTATGCTGCTGTTGTCTCTGGATAAACTCATCCTGCTGAACAGGGCAATGCCACGGGAAGAAGTTCCCTCCTGGCACCTCAGGATGCTCAAGGTCGTGTCCCTCTCCCCTTTCCCCTCTGCTCCATGTGCTGCCTGTCTTCTCTTTGTGACCTTATCCACATCTCTGAGCATGCTGCACTTTGGCCAGCAGACAAAATCCCGGATTCCCTCAGCCCAGGGCAGTCAGATGGTTATCTGGGGTCACGAGTTCGGCTGCAAGGCGCACGACCAAGCAAACCACAGCACAGGGACGGGCTGGCATCCAGACGAGCCAAGCTGTGGGCTCTGCCTCTTAGGCAACAGCCTTGGCTTTTATTTCATCCATGCACACATTCCTAAGCTGTGCCTGCAGCCTTTGCTGGGGCTTGAAATCCCATCAAAGGCAGCCTACCCATGAAAGGCCTTACTTTTATCATGAAACCGACCCATGGGGGTTATTGGTGCTGATAAATATGTTCCTCAGCCACAGAGGGTTGCTGAGGACTCTTCATTGCTCTTCTTTTAACTGCCCTGCCCCCAGAAAACCTACCCATGGGGAGATCTTTATACCTCCCAAGAGCATCAGCTGCCCCAGCATCCTCTAGACACTGTTCTGGTGATCACTCTGGTGGGCACAGGGAAATTCCCATGTACTCCAGTGGGTGTCTCAGAGGAGAGGATATTGCAGGTGTTAACACTTGTGGAGTGCTCCCTTTGGTGACCCTGGGGATGAAGGGAGGCTGAGCTCTTCCTCAGAAGTGGAAATAACCTTTGCCCCTCAGCAGGCGCCACTGAATGGGACTGGGGTGAAGAAGCAAGGGATGCAATGGAAGCTGTTTCCCTGGGAAGAAGAGTTCTGGGATGCCCCTGATCTGTAGACAGGGACCATTTATCAGGGCTGGCAGGTCTGGAGGTGCATGGAAGGACATAGCCCAGCCCTCATTGCTAAATCACCCAGGCTGTGAAAAACATATGTTAATATCTTCCCAAATAAATCTGGGAACCAAGGTCTCTGCTTCCAAACAGGAGGTCCCCCACTACACTGAACTGTCCCAAATACCAGCATGGAGCAGAGGATGGAGGGCTGGACTAGCTGACCTTTAAAGGTCCTTTTCCAACCCAAACTATTCCATGATTCAGTGATTCTCTGACATTTCATCTTCACTGCACAGCCCCGTTGCAGCCAGAGTATCCCCCCCGCCCCTGCCATGGGGTCACAGAGTTCCATCCTCTCTCATCGCTTAGAGCAGGACTCAGAACAACCAGAGTGGCAGGAGGGAGAGTGGCAGATGGGATTATCCCTGGGGAGCTGGAGTTCCCCTGCAGCTGCAGGAATAAAAGTGAAGAGGGTCTCCCTGCATCCCATCCTATTGCCCAGCCCTCCTGATCCCACCTCCCACAATCCTATCCCATTCCCACCTTCCCACATTCCCACCTCGTTCCATTCCATCCCTTCCCACCACCCACCCCATCTCACCCCGCCCCTACCCCACACCATCTCGAGCCCCCAGAGCATTCCACCGGACCCCATCGCGTTCCACTCCGTCCCACCCCACCCCATCCCATCCCATCCCACCCCCCATCCCATCTCACCCCAGCCCCCCATCCAGTCTCACCCCATCCCACCTAATTCCATTCCATCCCACCACCCACGCTGCCTCCCCTCATCCTACCACACCCCCTATCCCACCCCATCTCGAGCCCCCATCCCACCCCACCCCATCCCATCCCATCCCGCCCCCCCCGCCCCGCTCCGCCCCGGGGAGGCGGCGGCAGCCCCGGGCGGAGCGCGGTTCTGTCCCGGCCCCGCTCGGCTGCTCCGCCGGCCCCGCTCGGCCCCGCTCGGCTCCGCTCCCGGCCCCCCGCCCCGGAGTGGCTGCTGCGGGGCCAAGCCGCGCCCCGCTCCCCCCGCTCCCGCACTATAAAGCCCCGGCGCGCCCCGCAAGGCAGGTACTGGCGGGGTCGCTCCGCTCCCTCCAACCTCCGCGGGTCCAGGAGGAAGAGGAGGAGGAGGGAGGAAGGGGGGGGCCGGGTCCTGCTTTGTCCCCCCCCACCCGCGCCTCCCCCGAACCCCGATGCCGCCGGCCTGAGCCCGCCGGGACGATGCTGCCGCTGCTGCCGCTCCTGCTGTTGGGGGCCCCGGGGCTGAGCCTGCCCTCGGGGGGACCCCCAGACCCCGACACCGCGCTGGTCACCCCTCTCCGCCTGGACCCCGACATCAACGGGCCGGCTTATTTCAGGGGGGGCCCGGCCGAGCCCCCCCGGGGAGGGCAGGCAGTGGTGATCCAGCTCTCGGCTTTCGGGGAGGACTTCTACCTCCACCTCTCCCCCGACGCCCGTTTCATCGCTCCTTCCTTCGCCGCCCACTACCTGGGGGCGGCCGGCCGGCCCCTCCCCGCTCTCCGCCACTGCTTCTATTCGGGGGACGTCAACGCCGACCGCGAGTCCTTCGCCGCCCTCAGCCTTTGCGGGGGGCTCCGGGGGGCTTTCGGCTACCGGGGAGCCGAGTACCTCATCAGCCCGCTGGCGGGAGGGGGGGCCGGGGGAGTGCATCACCTGCAGCGCCGCAGCCCCGGCCGCCCCGTCGGGGCTGGAGCATCCCGGTGCGCCGTGGGCTCCGGGCTCACGCCCGGCGTGCTGCAGGCGCTCGACAAGTACCGGGGGCGTGCGGGGGCGAAAGGGGGTCGGGCCAAGCGCTTTGCCTCGGTGCCACGTTACGTGGAGACGTTGGTGGTGGCCGACGAGTCGATGGTGAAGTTCCACGGGGATGACCTCCAGCACTACCTGCTCACCCTCATGGCCACGGCCGCCCGCCTCTACAAGCACCCCAGCATCCGCAACCCCATTCAGATCTCCGTGGTCAAGTTCCTCCTCATTGGGCAGGATGACAAGGGGCCCAAGGTCACCAGCAACGCTGCCCTCACCCTCCGCAACTTCTGCGCCTGGCAGAAGAAGTGGAACAAGGTCAGCGACAAGCACCCTGAGTACTGGGACACCGCCATCCTCTTCACCAAGCAGGTGGGTGTGCAGGGGGGTGGCCCGGAGGAACTGTCCCCCATTTCGAGGAGCCCTGCACTGTGCTGAGGCGTTCTGCCATCTGCACCCCACCTCTGTGCACGACAGAGGAGGTTGTGCTTCTGCACGATCCCCCTTTCCCAAGGGAACCCCCCACTCTCAGGTGCTGTGGTGGGGTGGGGAAGAGGCAATGGAGCCGGCCCTTGCTGTCCCCTGGGCAGGTTTTGGCCAGCAGTCTGGAACAATCCCTGCCAGGGGGCGAGGGAGGCCAGGAGGTCCCCAAAGACAGGTTGCCCCATGGGGAGAAACCTTCTGCTACATCCCCTGTCTCCTGGCAGCCAGTGCCCTGCTGCTCTGGCTTCCAGCAGCCGCCACCCCGAAACGAAGGGTCTGAGCCCAGAAGAGGAGGAACATGGCCCCGCTTCCCCCTCCCCAGCTGGGAAGAGCTTATGGTGCCACCTGCCAAGAGAAAAAAACCTCTCCCCGCTTCCTCTGACTCATGCACGAGGTCCTCCTGAGAACCTGGAGCTCTCCTCCACCCTGGCTGTGCTGCGTGGACCCGGTTCAGGGCTGGAAGTGAAGCACCAGAGATTAAGCCAGTGCTACAGCCCTCGGGGAGGGGGGAGAGGGAGAAGCGTCCCCCACCTCTGCTGTGGGCTGGACACATCCCTGTGGAGGCAGAGGGGCTTTGAGCTGCCTTTGGCACAGGTTCTGCAGATAATGTGGGGTATGGGACGAGCTCTGCCTCCTCCCGCCCCCACAAACTGGGTGACACTGCTCCAACAACCTACTTCCAATGCTGCTCCTTCCCTGTGGTCCTGTCCCAGCGTGGACATCAGTCCAGTGCTTGCATCCTGAAATCACTAATGGGATGGGAGGAGGTTGAGCCCAACTTGGAGAGGACAGTAACATCCTACTCTGGCTGCAGCAGGCTTTGGCAGCAAAGGCTTCTTCTGCTTCCCCTAGCCCTGCCAAGATGTTTTTGGATTAGGGACAGGTCAGGAACTCCCCTCAGTGGCGAGGAGACCATCCCCAAAACATCTTTGCAGGTCAAACACTCGTGGGTGGGAAGGATGTAACATGCAGCTCAGTTCAGCTGTCCCCAGGCTGAGATCAGCATGGGCTGACAATGGCCTGGAGCAGGAGAGATGCTGTGCAGGACGTGCAAGACCTTGTCCTTCCTGTCCTCTGGTACCCCCCGCCCCGGCCAGCTGTGAATCCTGTGGGAGCACAGGCAGGATTGAAGCCCCGGCTGCTGGAGCAGCTCCTGCCTGCATGGAGGGGCTTGAAGAAGTGGACACTGCTGACAGCCCTGCGGGATGAGCCAGCTCCATCTCTGGTGGGAACCCGGTGAGGTCACCGGGGCCGCAGGTGGGACAGAGCCGGTCCCAGCGATCCAAGAGCTGTGGAGCACGGCCGGGCTGTGTTTTTCACACGTTGCTAAACCAGCCATTCCTGAAATCCCACAGCAAGCTCCGTGCGCAGGCACACGATCGATGAGACATCTGCCTTCCTTGAGTGCATCCATCTGTGGTCCCCTGAAACCCCAAAGCTTATCTCCCTGCCAAAAAGCTGTTACATAAGCCCCTGACTCAAATTTCACCTCCAGCCCAGTTGATAGGCAGTTTCCAGTTATGTCAACGAGTTGCTGACGAATGGGGCTGTCCTTTCCTGCTTGGCTTTGCTCCCTCCCAACGCCGGTCCTGCTGGATGGTGGATTTGCCTTCGGGGAGCTCAGTCCTGATCAGCTGGTGGGTGCAGAGCCACCTGAGCTGGTGCTTGTTGGAGGGTCCTGCAGAGCATCCAGCCTTCAGCTGCCCTCCTGCCTCTTGGAAATATCCCTGCCCACCACAGCAGAGAGCTCAGCCGTTCTTCCCACCTGTCCTGGACCAACAGATGTTTGCTGAACATCTTTGCTGTGCTGTAAAACCAGAGGGGTGTTGCATGAAGGAACATCCAACCGCAGTGTGGCAGATGCTGCAGGGGAGTTTGGAAACTCAAGGCTCAGCTTTTTGGAATTGCTTTGGATGCCCACAGAAAGCCTCCATGGAAGGGAGAGAGAGCTTATGAGCTGGTCTCTGAGTAGGTGAATTAATGCACAAGCCACAAGGATCCCCCCAGCTGACCTGGAGAACATCTCGAAGTTCACAAGGGATGAGGAAAAGCCTTGGAAGGTCCCACAGAGGAAGGGTCAGGCTGGCAGGACAGTGCTGATGGTGCATTCAGCGGGTTGTCTGCAGCCCTTTGGAGCACTGAGTATCCTCCCCGTGTCTGTGCTGGCGGGGGGGGATATCGGTGATGGTGAGCAAAGGCAGGGCCGGCCCTCTGCACGCTGCTTTCCCCCCGTTAAACCTCTTGCACTTCTCTCCCCTCCCCTCTGTACCTCCATCCTTGCATTGCCTCTCCTCCTGAGCAGGCTTATGCCCAGCAAGGCTGGAGGAGGTGTTTTAGGGGGGTCAGCACCCCCTCATTAGAGCCCAGAGGTGCTGCCTGGCATCCCTGGGCTGCCCCACAGAGGTGGTGGCGGGGAGTCAGGGAAAGCCCAGGGAAGAGCTGCTTGTGGTGTGTCCTGGCTGGCGAGGTTCAGAGCCAGAAGTGGGTCAGTGTGTCAGTGCAGGTGTTGGGCCAGGAGCCAAAATCTCACTCCACCAGAGAGGGAATTCTTCAAAGAGCGGCCACCTTGTCCCATTGATGCTCTGTCATCCCTCCCCACTCCCCTTCCTTACCCCAAACACCCAGTGCTGAGCCAGCTGCATCCCTGGGTTAGCTCAGCATGGTGCTGGCACCGGCTCTGGGTGGTGTTTTGGGACTGGGGACCCTGTGCCTGGGCTTGTCAGCACCATTAATCACCTCATGCCCATTGGTGGTGGCCCTGGATGGAGCTGTGGGGTTGGACCTGCTTGTCCCTGCCAGCACTGAGGCAGGGGGTGAGATCAGGGATGCAGCTGATGGGGAAAGTGTGGCAAAGTGCTAAACCCACTTGTATGACGGGGTGTTCCAGCACCAGCCCAGACCCAGACATTTCTTCACCTTCAGGGTCTTGCCTGTGCCTCATGCCTCCTGCTAAAGCCATCTCAGCCCTGGCCGGGGCTCTCTGAAGTCATCAGCACTGTTATTTACCCACCGCTGAACCTGCCTGCACGGGAATGCCTTTCAGCTTGGAACCCTCGCTGGAAATGTTGGCAGAGCAGCTCCTGCAGGATTTTGAGCAGCCCAGGCTCTTTGGCTGGGCGAGCGCTGAGAATGAATCACACTTATTTATAGCCTGGGAGCGCCCCTCGAGTCCCTTACGTTTTCTTTTCATGTGGAAAGCAGCTCCCTGCCCGCCCTGTGGCCTCCCCAGCAGCTTTGGGACAGGAATCTCCAAACATTGATGCACCCCAGCAGGGCAAGGGAGCACCCGAGGGCAAAGTTATTACCAAGATGCAGCAATGGTTGTCTTTAAATGGACTTTTTATTTGCACAAGCACCTTTGGATCCTGGAGAAGGGCAGATTCACTCACAATGAGATCCTTTCCATCCTCTCTCCTGGCAGCATCTGTGTGGGGTCAGGCTGTCCTCAGTTTGGGGGTGGAAGGCTGGGCTGATTCCTCTTGCTTGCTCCTTGAGGGATGGCTCCAGTGTCTTGGAGACACTTTCTTTAACCTTGGAAACCTCTGGCCCTGGACCAGGGGCTTCTTCTTCCTAGGAAGAAGTGGAGAAATGAGGTTGGGAAGCAGGTCAGCTGTGAGTCCAGCGCCACATGTGTTGCCATCCCCTCACCTGGGTCTGGTCCCTGAGCTCATGCTTAAGCAGATGGGAGCCAGACTGGCTTCTCCGTCCTGAAACCAGCTCCACCCTGGCTGGAGGAGCTGTTTGGGTGGGAAAAGCCGTTGCTGAAGGCACAGCAGGATGCTAGACACATCCCTAGTGCCAGGGTTAAATACAAACACACCACTGCAGCCTGGCCTGGGCCAGGATGCAAATTTCCTGCCCCTGCATCCTGGTGTGATGCCCATCCCTTTGTGCTTTCTCCCCCCCAGCAGCTCCTCGTGGGAGTCCTCAGAGCTAACCTCCTCCCTTTGTGCCTGGCAGGACCTGTGTGGTGCCACCACCTGTGACACTCTGGGGATGGCAGATGTGGGCACCATGTGTGACCCCAAGCGCAGCTGCTCCGTCATCGAGGACGATGGTCTGCCCTCGGCTTTCACCACCGCCCATGAACTAGGTAAGGCTCCCCTGCTCTCCTCTCCTTCTCAGCAGGAATTCCAGGAGCTGGCAAGGCTCAAAATACCCTGGTTTCATCTTCTGGGAGATGAGACAATGACCAGTGGTGGGTAATGGGGAAACTCCACCTCGGGGCACGAGACCGTGCCTGAGCCACGTGGGAAAGGGTAGCTGAGGAAGCAAAAGGCTTTGCTGTTGTGGTTGCTACCACAGTGGGTTTCCAGGATTCAGGAGAGGGCACAGCTGGGAGGAGGAGGAGGGAGGGGGAGAGTGCTGAAGTCACCTTCTTTTCGCAATTTCCCTAATCCTTCCTTTCCTGAGTGCTTTCCTCATTCACGAGGCATCTGGGGGAGAACTGGAAAGCTCCCTGGGCTGCCCACAGCCCTTGTAACCCTTGCAAGGCTCTGTCCCACTCCGTGCCTCAGTTTCCCCTGCTGCAGGAAGCTGTGGGGTCCTGCTCTGCCTGGCCTGCAGGGTTATTCATGCTGCTCCCCTCCTTGTGCCACCCCCAGGCCACGTCTTCAACATGCCCCATGACAATGTGAAGGCCTGTGAGGAGGTCTTTGGCCGGCTGAAGACCAACCACATGATGTCCCCCACCCTCATCCAGATCGACCGGGCCAACCCCTGGTCTGCCTGCAGTGCTGCCATCATCACTGACTTCCTCGACAGCGGCCACGGTGAGCCCTCCTGTGCCCCTCGCCCTCCTACCCTGGTCTCTGTCCCGTGGGAGCAGGGTCCATCCCTGGGGGTGTTATCTGGGGGACACGGGGCGGGGGGGCTGTAGAGCAGTTCTTGTCCTGGCTCTGCAGACAAATTCGGAAGGGAGGGGGGAGTCTGGCAGGATTTCTGTACCATCCAGACCTGCTGGGTGCTGGGGTGTCTTCAGCAGTGACGTCTGTGCTGAGGCTGCTGGCACAGCTCTCCAGCGTCACCGGGAGATGGAGTCACACGGGTCTGGGACGCAGCTGACCTCCAGGGTATCTCTGGGGTAGCACCTGGATAGCTTTGGCCAAATTCCCAGCAGCCATCCCTCACTCTGGTCCGTACAACCCCCCCCAGGACCTGGTAGACCCTCTCTCCCCCTCCTGCAGGGGACTGCTTGCTGGACCAGCCCGCCAAACCCATCCCCCTGCCCGAAGACCTGCCGGGGACAAGCTACAGCCTGAACCAGCAGTGCGAGCTGGCCTTCGGGGTGGGCTCCAAGCCCTGCCCCTACATGCAGTACTGTGCCAAGCTCTGGTGCACGGGGAAGGCCCGTGGGCAGATCGTGTGCCAGACCCGGCACTTCCCCTGGGCCGACGGCACCGGCTGTGGCGACGGGCGCTTCTGCCTGAAGGGAGCCTGCGTGGAGAGGCACAACATCAGCAAGTACAGGGTGAGTACCTGTGCTGGGAGCCCCAGAAACATCCCGTGGGGTCGCTCTAAGTGGGTGCTGGCTGAGCAACTCCCCCACGTCCTGGTGCTGGGAACGCAGCATGGGGTGACTGACGTGGGACGAACTGGAGACCCTCCGTGTGGCCTCACCTTGAATGTTGTGGCAGTTTTGGGCACTGCAATAAAAGAAAGATTTTAAGCCATTAGAGAGTGTCCAAAGATGGTCAAGGGCCATGAGGGGAAGCCGTGTGAGGAC
>JAYRBT010000067.1:1961644-1987663 GCA_036023395.1 Myiotriccus ornatus
CCAGGCTCCCCAGGGCAGTGGGCACAGCCCCAAGGCTGCCAGAGCTGCAGGAGGGTTGGGATGATCCTCTGGGGCACGGGGGGTGACTCTCAGGGCTGGACCTGTGCAGGGCTGAGGGTTGGACTGGATGATCCCTGTGGGTCCCTTCCAGCTCAGCATATTCTGTGGTTCTGTGGCATTTCTCAAAGAGTGTTGATGCTGCTCTGCTCCGGCCAGCCCTGGGCAGGTCTGGGGGCAGCTGGAGGTTTTGCTGGGGAAGGGGTGGAGATGGTGAGGGGGATGCAGCATCTCATGCCCTGTATCCCCTCAGGTGGATGGTGGCTGGGCCAAGTGGGCTCCCTACGGGCAGTGTTCCCGGACGTGTGGTGGTGGGGTGCAGCTGGCAAAGCGGGAATGCACTGACCCGGTGCCGGCCAATGGGGGCTCCTACTGCGAGGGAATCCGTGTCAAGTACCGCTCCTGCAACCTGGAACCCTGCCCTGCTGCAGGTAAGGGCTGGAGCTCAGCTTGAGCTGGGACAACCCCGTGGAACCGGGAGCTGGAGGTCCAAGCTGGTGCTCAACCCCACATCCCTGGTTTTTTTTTCCAGTGCCAGGGAAGAGCTTCCGTGAGGAGCAGTGTGAGGCTTTCAATGGCTACAGTCACAGCACCAACCGCCTCACTGCCTCCGTGTCCTGGGTGCCCAAATACTCCGGAGTGTCACCCCGGGATAAGTGCAAGCTCATCTGCCGGGCTAATGGCACCGGCTACTTCTACGTGCTGGCACCCAAGGTAGGTGAAAGACCCCCAGGGTCAGCACCTGGGCTGTGGGATGACTCCAGCATGCCTGGAAAAGAATTAATTTTCTTTGTCTGGTGGGTGGATGGTGTTAAATGAGGTGGTAGAGGAGGGGAATCCACCAGGCTGCTATGAATCAACCTGTATGTGTCTGCTGTACCTCAGGGCTGGAGTTGGTCCACAGAGGGTCTTCCTGTGGGTTTGTAAAGGTGCCTCTGGGATGTTCCCACAGTCCTGGAAGAGAGGATGATAATTATGGTGCTGGGGAAGTCATGTGCAGGACAGGGTGGGCATCCAGAGGCAGGTCTGTGCAGGGTGGTGTTAGTGGTGTCCCTGCAATGGAAAGGACAGGGAATTCTGTAGATTGAGCAGAAAAGGGATTTAGCCTCAACCATCTCTTCTCAGTGACCCCAAAAATCCTGACTGCAAACCAGAGCCTGAGCAGAGGGTGACACGGTTCCTGCTGGCATCTCCTCAGGACCTGCTGGATGGGGTTGGATGAAGCTCTGGGGGAGTTTCAGGGGTGTCAGAGGGAAATGAAGCATCTCTGATTTGCTCACCCTGGTGCAGGTTGTGGATGGCACCCCTTGCTCCCCGGACTCCACCTCGGTCTGTGTCCAGGGCAAATGCATCAAGGCGGGCTGCGACGGCAAGTTGGGCTCCAAGAAGAAGTTCGACAAGTGCAGTGTCTGTGGAGGAGACAACAAGAGCTGCAAGAAGGTCTCAGGCTTGTTCACCAAACCCATGTGAGTGTTTGGTGCCCACATGTGCTTCCCTTACACCCAGCTCTGCTTTTAGGGGTGGGGGATGCAGGAAGGTCACGAAGATGGTGATGAGGAATAAGTCCATCCCAAGTAAAACCTGCTGGTGCTCATGTGTATCGCTACATGGAGACCTGGGCTGGCTCTGAAGGAGAAGGAGGACACATTAAATGTGCTGTTGGGTCCTGATGATGGAGTTAATCCCTGGAACTGTTGAGCTGAAGCTTCCTGTATCTGTGCAACATCAGCCTTGACAAAACTCGTTGTAGGGAGGAGATTCAAAATTACCTTCATGGGAAGGAGAGACAGCTGTAGGGGTGGAAGGATCTCAGGGCTGTAGCTGCAGGGGGCTGAGGTCAGGTTGGTAGCGTGATGTCCCTGATGTCCTGCCCTGACTGCTCCTCTCTTCCAGGCACGGCTACAACTTCGTGGTGGTCATCCCCGCGGGCGCCTCCAACATCGACATCCGGCAGCGCGGCTACAAAGGGCTGATCAGCGATGACAACTACCTGGCGCTGAAGAACGCGCAGGGCAAGTACCTCCTGAACGGCCACTTCATCGTCTCGGCCGTGGAGAGGGACCTGATGGTGAAGGGCAGCGTCCTGCGCTACAGCGGCACCGGCACCGCCGTCGAGAGCCTCCAGGCCTTCAAGCCCATCCAGGAGCCCCTGACTCTGGAGGTGCTCTCCGTGGGGAAGATGACCCCTCCCCGGGTGCGCTACTCCTTCTACCTCCCCAAGGAGAGCAAGGAGGACAAGTCCTCCTACAGGAAGGAGGGCAGGGCCCCGCCGGACCTCAACAACAGCGTGCTCAGCCTGTCCAACCGCCTGGACGGCGGCGGGCCCAGCTACAAGCGCCCGTCCTACAAGTGGGCGGCGGGCGGGTGGGAGGCCTGCTCGGCCAGCTGCGGCGACGGGCTGCAGAGGCGCTCGGTGGCCTGCCGGGACTCCTACGGGCAGCCGGCCGCGGGCTGCGACGCGGCGCAGAGACCGCCCGACGTGCGGCCCTGCGGGG
Organism: Myiotriccus ornatus; assembly: GCA_036023395.1. Classification (NCBI taxonomy): domain Eukaryota; kingdom Metazoa; phylum Chordata; class Aves; order Passeriformes; family Tyrannidae; genus Myiotriccus; species Myiotriccus ornatus. The sequence continues at coordinate 1,964,197 of JAYRBT010000067.1, forward strand.
AGCCCTGCCCCGCCTGGGAAGCCGGACCGTGGTCCCCCTGCTCCAAGAGCTGCGGCCGCGGCTTCAAGAGGCGGGCGCTGAAGTGTTGGGTCCCCACCGGGCGCCTCCTGCCCCGGGAGAGTTGCAATTTTCGGAGGAAGCCGCAGGAGCTGGATTTCTGCACCTTGAGGCCGTGCTGAGCGGGTCGAGGAAGGGCGTGGTGTTCCTCTGGCTGGGTGCAGCCAGGGGGGTGGGAGAGGGGGAGATGTCCATAGCACATAGCGAGTGGGGGGAATAAAATAAGAAAAGAATGGGGTGGGGGGGAGGAAAAGGGAGCCGGGTGTTGGGACACGCCATGCACCCGGGAGAGAGGGCTTTTACCGACCGAGTCTCTCGGAGACAGAGTGGGAATGAACATCTACCTCGAAGCCACTGATCGACACGGAAACCACCAGTGGAGGCCGTGGGAGCTGGGGGGGGACAGATTGAAACGAGGAGTATCGTCACTGCCGGAGATGGATCTATGTACAGGCAGGGAGATGCCCCTAAATTGCACAGTTGAAGCCTCTCCCCACCTTCCCAGGGCCAACCCTACCTCTCCTCTCCCCTGACTCCCCCAACACTCGTGCTAAGCGGGATCAAAAGGATTTACCAATGCAATGACTGACAAGGTGCTGGGACTGAGGCCTCCAGGGCTCGCTGGTGGTGACTTTGTGGTCCCTGCGGTGTCCCCAGGCCAGGCTGGAAGGTGGTGGCTTTATTTTTGTTCTCTCCTCGTGTTTATGACCTGACCAGTGTAAATTTTATGGTGCTTAACTCTGTACTTCTTTAACCTCCTTCCTCCTCTCCTGATGGATGTAAACCTTGGTAGCAGGGCCGGTGTTATTCCCAGTGGGATCTCACCTGCCAGAGGGTTTTCTAAGGTGCTTTGGGATGGGGCTGTGTGAGCATCTGGATGCTCCTTGACACCCCAGTCCAGGGCAGTTTGTAACCTGCCCACCTGAAGGTTTTCAGGGTTAAAAGGGATCACTGTGGACCTGAGGTTTGAGCTGTCATTGTAAAAAAGCAACAAGCAACTGTACTGTAGTACCACAGGATCAGACACAGCCCCAGCAATCACTGGTGCTTCTCTCCGCTCTGGAAATGGTGCTTGATGCTTAATGAGACCAGTATGCCATGCCCAGACATCCCACTGCCCTCTGACCTTTGGGCCAGGTTGGGATGTTTTCCCTCTGTGTTGAGCCTCCCTGAGACATCCAGAGCTCTAGCAGAGCTGGGGTGACTCCCTGGCATTGCTTTTGAGCTGCAGAAAGGGAAGATTCATTTGGGTTTCGGGCCCTCCTCGGGGCAAAGGGACTCAGCGGAGTTCAGGGGCTCAGGAAAAGAGGGAATGTTGAGCCTCTTGCTGCTGCAGAGTATCTACAACCAGTTTCTCACTTCAGAGCCCTGTGCAAGCAGTTATTCTGTACCTCTGGTGGTTATATAGCATTGTGCCCATTGTGGTCAGAGGCTGTTTTACCTCCCTCCAAAAACCATTTAACTGTTGTTTAGGTCTCCTGCTCAGATGAAACCGGCAGGGACCATTTAATTTTTTGCTTCATCACTGATGAAGGTGCTTCTTAATTAAATTATCTGTGACTGGGAGCAAGCCAGAGCATCTGGGTTGACCTACACAGTTTTGGGATCATCAGAAAGGGATTTTATGGATGAGACACAGATTTTGAGTAGGCAGAAGATGGTGTTTCAGCAGGTAAAGGCTTGGAGCTTACCTTGCTTGCTCAGTCCCGTGGAGATACACCATGGGAATGCCCCTTGGTTGGCTCCCAAAGGTCTTCTTATCTTGCTGTGGGCAAGATAAGAAGGATGACAACAATCAGGGCAGTGGTGGCGTGAGGGTTCCCTTGCTGGATCCTTCCACTGGCTTCGCAAACTCCTCGTGACAAGGTCTGTGGGCTCATCCTCCCTGGATCGATGTAATTCCTTTTTCAACACAATAATATTTTGGGTCTCCACACTGCTCCACAGAGCCAGGAGCAGATGCTGTGGTTGCTCTGCACAGCAGGGAAGAGGATTTAACATTCCTAGGAAATCCCTTCCAGGTCTCCCTTCCCATGAACACGCCCATCCATTTTCGGAGGGTTTTCCTGCCGAGCCCGCCGCACTTCCCTTTGGGGACAGAGCTCTGAGGAGCTGCACTTTAGTGTCTTGCCATCCCACAGCTGGTTTCCAAGCCACCAAGCCATTGTCACCCTTGATCCCGGGGAGGGCAGGGATTCCTTGTGTGAGGTTCTTTTGCTGAGAGTGCAGCAAAAGGACGGAGATGCCAATGGAACTGGCTGCTTTGTGTATACCATGTATACTGAACCTCAATCTCTGCTGTTTGTGCATCAATAGCAACCTGAAATAAAACTGTATTTAAAATTACACCTGCTTCCCCGTGCCACGTGGTCCTGCCAGAGTTATTATGTGGTGGCTGCAGGGCATTTCGAAGTCTTATTGTGAACCCGACCTTTTAAAGCCTCAACTCATTAACTGAAGAGCAAAACAACACCTTTGAAAAGCCAGCAGGTTTATTCTCGCTTGGTTCTGCTGTAGGATTTGTTGTTGGTAAAAAAGAAACCCAAGCTGGAGGATCCCAGTGGTGGATCAGTCCCTGTGAACCCCAAGGGTCACCAACAGCAGAGTGTTAAGTGAACAGGGCTGGCTTGCCTTAGGCTGAAATCAGGATGTTCTTTTGCCAGAGAATACAGAGTTAAAAGGACTGATGCAGACTGGAACAGCACTCTCACATCCTGGAACAACCATGGCTGTGTGTTCCTCCTGAAATTCCCAGCACACCCTCCCTGAGTCAGAGTCCTCTTTCCCTGTTCCCCTGGGGCCAACGGTGAGATAAAGCCCTTCCTTTTACTGGGGCACATCAGCTCGGGGCTGCCTGATGTCACCTCCTCCAGCTCTCAGCAGATTGCCTGGGATTTTATTTTCCCCCCAGCAAACGTAACTTATTTCCCTGTTATGTTGTAATGATTTGGCAAATTTCATGTGTTTTGTTGGGGGGGCAAGCTCACTTTGCTTTTCCACTGGCACAGAATGGTTTGGGTTGAAAGGGAACTAAAAGATCATCTTGTTCCACCCCCTGCAATGGCAGGGACACCTTCCACTAGCCCAGACTGTTCCAAGCTCTGTCCAACCTGGTCTTGAACACTCCCAGGGATGGGGCAGCCACAGCTTGTCTGGGCAACCTGTGCCAGGGCCTCCCCACCCTCACAGGGAAGAATTTCTCCCCAGTGTCTCTTTATAAAGAAGCAAACACAACAGACACGACCGAGCACCTTCCCCCTCACCAGCTCCCACAGGGATTCACTGCCTGTGCCTCCCCCCACAGTAAAGCTCAATTTTTAGCCCCAGTATGTCCCACACTGCAAACAGCTTTACTGGGAACAGAGAGGGAGATTTCCACCCAGCACAACCACAGCTTTCCCCTCGTGTACCTATCCAGGAGCAGAAAACCAAGTTAAAACCATCACCTTGCTCCTCCAGCACCAGGTGACAGCCACATTTTTAACCAGATGCCCTTAAAAATCACTCAGAGAGACAAAAAAACACCGAGCCCCAAGTATTTACCTGAAAAGAAAGGAAAAATCCTCAACCCCGGTGCCAGAAACACCCACTCAAAGGTAAGGCTGGTTTAGGCAGGGAAAGCTGGTGGTGACTTAATGGGGCTGAGCCAAACACTGACACCTGGCAGCAAGTAGATGACACAGGTGGTGTTCTGCATCCATATTAGGCCTGAAGCCACAGGAATAGGCTCGTGGTACAAGAGGAATGACATGGAGCATCATGTGCAGTGTCCCTGGGGAAGGGGTGGCTTTTCCCAGCCCCATGAGGTGCTCCCATTGGTGGTTCTCAGGGTTCCTTGTTTTCCAGCACTGAAAGTTTTTGTGTGTTGCTTCTCTTCCCTGTGGCAGAATCCGACTGCTTTGGATTCTCTGATATCTAATAAAAGGCTGAGCTGCCTGCTTTTCTCTTTGGGGAACACTGGATCTTCACCTGAATCCTTCATCCATCCTAAATGTGGAAAAAACCCGGAACTTCAAAACCTCAGCTTTGCTGCTGTTAAACTGGGGTTAAAAACAACCAGGGAAAAGAAGGTGGAGAATGGTCTGATAGAGAAGTCATGCCCAGGAGTCTCCATTTTGGTCCAAACCCATCCCTGGCTGAGCTGGAGGACTGGAGATGGCTTGGACAGATCACACCAAATGCCTTTAGGAACCTAAAGCTCAATCCTTTCTCTGGGGCCGGCTGCAAATCTGCTTGTTTCCATTTGTCCTGTGCCGAAAATCAAGAAGTTTGGGGAAAAAAAAAATTAAAAATAAGGATTACCTGGAGTGTTAATCATGGTGAGAAACTACCAAGGGTGAGGGAAATGCTCCTGCTTCATTTGTTGATCTGGTCCAGGGCTTTGACATGGCTGTGGATCAGCTCCATAAGGTTGGGATGCTGCCTTGCTATTTTTATATATATACATATACATATATAAAATTGCCATTGCTGTTAATAATAATTGTAATTACTGGACTTTGCCAGGAGACAAAAGCAAAACCAGACGTCCACTGAATGGACCTAATTGACAACACATGTCCTGCAGGAAACCTCTCCCGGGAGGAGAAATAAACTGGGAAGGGCTCTGCTGTGCCTGGGAAAATGGGAATGTTCACTTTGGCTGGGGGATGTGAAACAAGATGCTGACGTGGAACAGGGATGGGAGACCCCAGGCCCTCTCCCTGCTTTTCTCCAGCAGCTCTCCTGGTGCCGACGCTGCGATAACTGCGGCCCTTCCTGAATCTGGCAGGAAAGAATCCTGCTCTCCGAGCAGGCAAGGCCTTTTTCCCACTCTGGCACCTCTGAGAATGGTCTGAACTCTGGTCAGGCACTCGGGGAAGGCTTGAGCAGCTTTTCTGCTGGGGATGGAGCCCAGCTCCAGCACAGGACAGGCTGGGAAGGGATGCCAAGCCCCGGCAATGCCGACCCCCCTGCGCTGCCGACCCTTTGCAGCAGACTAAACTTCCCCTGTTGTCCTCCCAGCCAGCAAACTGACACGTTCCCACAGGCATTTCTGCTGGTTTAGGTTTGCCTTTTTTTTTTTAATATTTTTTTCTTAATTCTACAGGACTCTCAGTGCCAAATTTATCTGGCCAACACTAACCCGGCAAGCAAAGCTCACAGATTTACGGCAGGAAAGCTCCCACCTCCTTCTTGACCAGTGGCAGTGGCAGGGGCAGGATTTTATATTTTTAGAGGTCTCCCTCAAATACTCTCAGTCCCAGAAAGGCATAATCCTTGGAGAAGTGATGGCAGAAGGAGCGAGACAGTGTTTGACAGTGTCAGCATCTCCCAGGGAATGAGCTGAGTAAATCAGGCAGCTGTTAAAGATTATAATCCTTAACTAGGTAAAACCCTTGGAAACTGAAGCTTTCCAGCTGACTCCTGGGGAAGGTGCTGCCTTTGGATTTAGCCTAATTAATATCAAGTTCAGCCAAGCAAGCCTGGGCTCCCAAATGGTTATTTAACGTGGCTTGATTGTTTTTTAAACATTTTTATTTTCCCCCCACTTGTAAATTAATTTAGCACTGGTGAAAGGTGTTGGATTGACAAGCCTGGAAATATAAGTCCTCAAGGAACAGTGTTTTGGAGTTATGAAGGGAACAACACTGTGTGTAATACAGATGTAAGGGTAATTATTTGCAGTAACAGCTGCTTTTTGCTCTAAATTAAAAAGTAGAGACCGTGGGGATTCATCAGAACATCTGAGACACTTTCAGGTGGCCCAAGCATTGGGCACAGCCAGAGCTGGATAAGCAATGCTGCCCCTGAGCCATTGAGGCATTCAGGGCCACATTTCAGTGTTTAATTGCTATTTTTATTTAAATGCTGCACATTTTTCTCAGCCCCTAAGCATGGTCTTAATTTTGAGCCAGGACCTCTGCACCTCCCTGCTTGATACAGCCTGTAAGCAAAGCTGGAAGCTCACATCGAGGCTGAGTCAAAGCCTTTGGGGTGCACAGAGAGGAGAAAATATCCTGAAAATATCCCTCCCCACCTCATAGAAACAGGTTTTCTTTCACTACTATTCTCTGTTGGCCTTTTCTGCAGGTCTGTACCATTCAGAATGTTTTCGAAGCACAGCATCCAGGCTTGGAGAGTATAAGAAACATCTCCCCTAAACTCTGGGCACTACAGGGAATCATCATGACAGAGGTAATTAAGGATTTCTGTGTTTTCCATGTTTTCCATGACATTTATTGTCCAGAAGCAGCCCCATATCCTGTGAGAGGTAGGGAAGGACATCTACACCAGGGGTGGAGGGGAAGCAGCAGCAGGATGATGAGTAAGGAGTAGAATGAGTCTACTTAAAACTGCTCTACCCAGAAATCTTAAAAAAATCCCAGGGAATTCAGGGAAAAAAGCAATATCCCCACACTAGATGTGAAGTGGAATTAGGGAGACTAAAGGCCAAGTCTCCATCCATCCTCAGATGCTTCCAGGATTTAGGGAGAAGCAGGATCTGGGGTTCAGCGTCTCACTTGGGGCCAGCAGGGCAAGGGATGGCCTCGATCACAGTTTTCCCAAGCGGCCCATTAACCCCCAGCCTTCAGCACTCACCCTCAGGGTGAGGATGTGCTGGGCACAAAAACAAACACGGAGTGGGATGGACACTGAAAGGCAAGGGAGAACCTGGACTGGGCTGTCCCCTCCCAAAGGCAGGAGGAAAAGGAGTGAGCGGAGAGAAAAGGAAACGAGGAGAAAAGAAGGAAAACAAGGGAAACCTCAAAAAGGAGATGCTAATGCAAAGCAGATGTTATTCCACCTGAATCCCAGGGTTTTAGGCTTTTTCCACCTCTCTGGAGCATCTCAGAACAGTCAGAGCCCCTCCATGAGTTGGTGCCTGTGTAGCTACACCGTCTCCTGAGGGGCTGCCAGAATGGGATGGAGGAGGAAAGGAAAATCCCTTTTATGTTGTTCCCAGTGTACATTTTGGGGGTGTATAAAACAGTTTGAAATGTGTTTTTTTGAAAAGGAAAGCTGTGGCTCAGTCTCTTTTAAACTTTTTTTTTTCTGCTTTTGAGGAAGAGAGGACACATCTCCTTCTTCCTGTCCTTAGGAAGAGCAAGGACAGGACACCTTGAATGAAACATGAGGCATGTAATTATAAAGCATTTAAGCTGGTTTTTATTTATAAAAAAGTCTGTTTCCAGTATAAAGGAGTCTGCATAATTCCTTCCTTCTTTTCTTCCTTCCTTCCTTCCTCCCTGCCTTCCTCCTTCTCTCTCCCTGTATCCTCCCCTCCTTTTCTCTCTCCCTCCATCCTTCCCTCCTTCCTCCCATCTCCAATTACATGCTGTTAGAAAAGCTTTGGGGATTTTGGTTCTTAATGCAACCAAATGGTTGATGGAAATGGTGTTTTTCCAGTCACAGCCCACGTTTCCTATTTGGACCCGAAAAAGCAAAGTTTGCCTTGACCAGCGTGTTGGGTGTGCAGAGGAGTCAATGTTTTGTTTCCTTCTAGTAAAGAAAAATCAAAGCCACAAAACTGGTACAAAGTGAGGGATATCCAAATATTTTCCTTGGAGCTGCCCCTGGGGAAGGCCCAAGGGGGGTTTTTGGTCCGCAGGGTGATGCTGAGCTGAGCATCCCACCCAGCCCCGGCACGTGCCACACTCCTCCACGCCCAGCCCTGGAAATTACTCACCAAATCCATCTGGGATGCACTGCTAACAATACCATTGGAGGGATATATATTTTTCTTGGGAGGGGTGAATTTATACGGGAAAGGAATCAGCCTACCCTTGGCTTTGCCCAGATCTCAGGGCTTTGCTCTGCTCGCTGCCAGGGATTCCTCTTGCCTTTTATTTCTGCATTGTTTCTGCTGATGGGGAGCCAAAAGTTCTGGGGAACCTGTTTCTGATCCATCCTCTGTCTCCTCTCAGCTGTGGGGGGCTCTCAGCCTCCTCCACGGTGTGGAGACGTGGCTCCATCCAAGGGTTAACTTCCCCAGTCGCCTTTCCACATTTTTCTATTTAATATTGCCTCTGAAGAAACAAACAGAGGCGAATCCCACCCTCTCCCCGGAGACTCTTTCTTGGCTTGTTCCAGAGAACATGCAAATAATCATTATTTGTCCTCTATTTTCTTTCTCGGTGCCTCGTTTCAGCAGCCTGGGGGACCGAGTAAATGAAACGACAGAACGAACAAGGAGAGCAATAAACCCAGATAAATGACCAGCTGATAAAGCTGCAGTGGGAAGAAGATTAAAAAAAGAAACCCTGACAACATTCCTGTTGTGGTGTGGAGAGGCTGGAAGGGAGGGATAGAGGGGTGGGGGATATGGGGGGATATGAGGGATGCCAGCAGCACGCTGCCAGCTGGGAGAGATGTGAGCACAGACATCTAGGAAAAGGCTTTAAATCCTCCTTGTTGTGGCTAGAGAGCCCAAATCTTTGGGGATAAATCCTTCATGGAGCAGCAGTGAGATATTTCAATTTGCTTGTGTGAAGGTGAAACCCCTGTGGGATGGGACCTTCTCATTCTGCATCCCATGTGGTGCTGTTTCCATCCCTTTTAGTCACCTTTTAGTCTTTTCCACTGGCTTTTTGTCCCTCAGATTGGCTCATCTACATATCTAGATATATAGGTACATAGATATGTACCTTTTCTCCTCCCCTGGCTGTAGGTTGTTGTGCCAAACAACCTCTAAACCCAGAATCAAAGCTGAGCTGTTGCTCAAATCCAGGCTGCAGAGCCTCAGTCCCTGTTCAGGCCATGGTTGCTCCTTCTGGGCAGGCTCCAAACCCACTGGAGCTGTTTTAGGGCTCAGGTTTGCGCTGTGAGCACGAGACATGTAAAGAGTTTTGCACTAGAAAAATGTGTATTTACAAGAAATCACATTGCTTGGCTGTATCAGAGACGGTCCAGCTGCAAGGGTTGCACAGATCTCCTCTTTCTCTTTAAGTGGGTGCCTCTTAAAAAAAAGAGTTCCTGCAGCAAAAAAAAACAAAATCCCAAATAAGAAAAAAAAGACATTAAAAAAAAAAGCACACAAATATCACAAAAAAATTTACATTTTCGTTTTTCCCTAAATGGGGAAAAAAAAATCAAGTTGGTGGGTGCACTCCAAGATGCTGAGAAATTCCTGATTCACCCTGTTGTCATGCCCAGTCTGCAGGTCCTGGCTGTGTTTGTGGTGTGGAGGCTGAAAATACCATGTTTTAGATACTACATAACATATATAAAGGCACCATGTAATGTTTATAATAATATTTGATAATGCAACACAGTGATAATAGAATCGTAATCATAGAACCACTAAAATGTCTGCGTTGGAAGGAATATTAAAGCAACCACAGATTAGGGTGCTCCTGCTTAAGAGATTAGAGGAGCTCAAAAAATGCATTTTTTTTCCTAAAATTTCCTAAATCACATCCCAGCAAATCCAATAAATGCCTGGTGGAGGAGGAAAGCAGGTCTGATTCCACCTGATGACACCGGGATGGTTTCCCAGCAGGAGGCTTTTGTGGGCAATGGACTGTGGGAGGTGAGATCCATGGAGGTTCCCCAGGGAGGAGGGAAACAGAAGCCTCAAAGCAGGGAGAAATCCTTCCTTGTTCACTGATTTCTTCAGAAATCCAAAGATCACAACTAGCCTGAGAAGGAGGAGGCTGTGCAGCAGATGGGCCTTGGGGCCTTTGGGGAATCTGGGAATCCACCCTGGGAATGTGATCTCGGGAGGCTGCAAAGCTGGGAACCCAGGAGATTTGGGCAGCTTGGGAAACTCAGAGTGCTGCCTTGCCCTGGACCTTGGAGCAGAGCCCAGCTCCAATCCTGCTCCGTTTCAGCTGTGCCACTGAGCCCCTTCCAGCCCAGGACACCAAACCTTGCCTTGGTGAGCCCAGCTCTGCAAGACCCCCCCTGAGTCCCACAGAGCAGACCCCAACAACCCAGAGAAAGCCACTTTTGTCCCAAACCCACGTCCTCACCCCCTTCCTTCTCCCAAGGACTCTTGCATCCAAGCCAGTGTCATCTCTGCTCCCATCAAAGGCTTTCCCAGTGTCGTTTCCTGGCACTGCTGGCTCACTCCAGCCTTTTCTGGATGTCCCTTTGCTGGGGACATCTTGCACTCATCAGTACAATCCCAGCTCGTTGCACAACCCAGGTCAAATGCTGAGACCTGGGAACTGGATTGTGTTTCTCCCTGGATTGCTCTGAGTGATTCTTCCAGGGAATTTATTTATCTCCTCTGTGGTCCCTTGTGCAATTTGTGTAAAATCAGGGTGCTGGCCTCCAGCAGGACACACAGAAAGGATGGGGCTGCTCAGATTTTCCCAGATTTGGGCATTTTGACTTGCAGTGGGGGGTGGGAAAGGGTGGATTTTCCACTAAATTTAGGAACATTTGATGAGGGGTGTAGGGATTCTGTGACCAAAGCACATGATCCGAGGTCAAGAGGCAGCAGAGCATCCTTGTATGCAGCATCTCCTGCAGAGTAGCCATCAAAGGCTTAGGAGAATTAAGGCTAGGGATGAGAACCTTTCATGCTCTGTGAGATTTTGAGGATTGCTTCAACCTCCTGAACTCTGGCTGGCTCATTCCTTTAGGTTTCCTTTGAAAAATCCCAGTTTAGCATCTTCTTTGTAGAGCTTTGCCTTCTCCCAGCTCCCCATGGGGGGGAGGAGGGACCAAGTCGAGCATTTGGTGGGTCCCAAACCCACACCACAGGGTCCAGCCAGAAGGGCTGAACCTCTGGAGGTGCTGAACTTCTGGAAGTGCAGGAACCCCCTCACAAGGGGATGATTTTGGGTTGTGCTTTAACAAACAAGGTTTGCCCCCATAGCAGTGCCTCCCCAGAGCTTTGCTTTTCACTCTCGAGTGCTTAATGGCTTGTGTTTATGAGACCTAAAAATATTTACTTGGGGAAGAAGGGGCAGGGAGAGGAGACATCACTTGAAGATTTTATAGGGCATGCTTGGGAAAGAGGCTTGTATAAAAATAATGTGGTATTAAAGTTCCAAAAAACAAGCACGATCAAACAACAACCCAGGACAAAGCCCCTGAATGACCCTGAGGATGAGGGGGGTCCATGCTGGAGGATGGAGACCCCAGCAGGAGCCAGCCCTTTGGAAACTTTGCCCAAATTTCAAGGCCAGGAGGGTTTATGTCCTGACCTAAGCTCTCCTCAGTATTCTACCTTGTCCCAACCCCTCACATTCTGCTAACGAGCTCCCAGGAGGAGGGAGATTTTGGGGGTGATGCTGATGTCGGAAGGGAAAAGGGTTCAGACAAAACCCAGGGCCTGCCTGACAGGAGCAGGAGGAATTTCGGCATGGGACAGCAGTAGCCTGGATGTGTCTGGCTGGAATTCTGCCCCTTGAAGAAATATGAAGTGCTAATTCCCTTCTCCCCGGGGGCTGGGCCAGCGTGAGCCGGGGTTATCAGCACGGGCAGGGCACCCTCCCGAGAGGCCACGCAAGGGGGCACGGGGGGGTGTTCAGACCCAAGGCACGACCAGTTCAGCTCTTTAGCTTTATTTTTAAAGGGCATTTTGTTTCCAGTGAGAAAAGGGAATAAATCAGTGACGTTCACGGCCCCGAGAAAGGAACGCCTGTGCCCCGCCACCATAAACCCCTTTTTGTGCTGCTGATGGTCTGACGACGCCGTATCGGTGCGACCGTGTGCCGGCGGGCACAGTCTGGGCATTGTGTGAGGCATTTCCAAGGGTGGATCAGGGCCTGGTGACACTGTGGAATGTCAGCACGACCCTCTCCCTTGGCGTGAGCTCTCCTCAGGCACTCAATGGGATATTGTCAGCCCGGAGCTCCGGGTGGCACAGAGCGGCGTGGAGGGGTGGCAGGAGGGTGGGGGATGTAAAGATGACCCAAAAGTAACTTCACTTGTGCTTTTTAACCCTCTCCATCTTGGCCCCATCCCAGCACACCTTGTGTTTTTGGGCTGCCAAGCACCAGTATTGAATATTAAAACTTGATGAGACCATTCAGTTAAGAGCTGGACTTCCTGATCCTTGTGGGTCCCTTCCAAACTCAGAATATTCTGTGACGTTTCTGTGAAACGAAAGAGCTCAGGGTACTCAGGACACCTTCCAGAACAGGCATGGATCTCTCTGGGGTGGCAAAGGGCAGAAGAGGCACAGGGAGCTCACACTGCTGCTCCATCAGGAAGGGATGAGCGTGGTGGAAGACACAACATGATGCTCAAGGACTCTGGGAGTGCTGCCAAGCCCTTTGCTCTGCACCAGGACTCGTGGATGGTTTTCAAGAAGGCACTGGGAACAACTCCCTGTTGCAGTTCAGAGCAGAAATATGGGCCTGATCTGAATTTTGCTACTTTGCCCTTGTTTCTGTCATGAGCCAAACCTAAAGTGCATCTGAGTCAGTCAGTATTAACTCATCAGTGATGCTCAGGTTTGGTGGTGCACGTTTGCACACCAAGGAGAGGGGTGAAGGCCAGGCCTTTCCACGGGGTACAGCAGTTTTAGGGGGTGACAGCCTCAGCCTCCCTGGTTGTTTAGGAGCCTCATGCCAGCAGGTTGTGGGGCAATCAGTGACAGCAGCTGCATTTGTTGAATTTTCGGTGTTTGGAGTGAGGTGAAGTCAACAGAAACCTCCTGCAAATTTTCATGGGAACAGGATTTGAGCCGGAAGGAATCTTCAGTCTAAACACTCACAGACCCTGTAGACATCTGGACATGAACCTGACCCCCTCTATAGCCCTCAGCCACAGCTGAGGTTGCTCATTCCAGGAAGAATAAGCCTCCAGCTGCTAGAGACAGGAGTGGGTCTGTTCAGCAAACCCCTACCTAGAATCCCACCAGGCTTTAGGGAGTGACCACACCAGGAGAGTGTCTGTTTGGAAGATGGCACCACCAAGAACTGTGACTTGATGCTCTGTGTGGCCAGTCTTGGGTTGCTGAGGTTGATGAGACCCCCAGATCCCCCAGTGCTGAGCTTGGGGGGAGTCTGATTAAAGGTCAGGGCCCTAACTAGGTGACCCTGAGGAAGAGGAGGAGGCAATGTCAGTACAGGGTGTCTCTGTTCCCAAATTCCTGCTCCATCCACGTGGTATGATTTTCCCCACTTGAATTCCTCATGTCTGCTCAGACCACATCTGACTTCTATCCCCAGCACGTCTGGATGACTGGTGAGAGAAAACAACAGTTGGGAGGATGGAGATAAGGTTTCCAATGCTGAGAATCTGTTTATCCCCTCAGTCCCGGGGGCTACCTGCAGCACATAAGAAATTCCCTATGAAAAATCACAGGTTTTCCCAAGACTCCCAGGAAAAATATGCTTTCCTGCCTATCTCACATCACCCTAATGCTCTGCAGACGAAATCACCCTCCGTGCCCAGCGCAGATGATTTTATTTTTATTTTTTTTTTGTACATCTTGGCCCCACCAAAGGGCCCTGAAACCTGGCCATAAACAATGAGTCAGCTAATCCAAACCACATGGCAGGAAAACACTGGAGGTCAACCCAGTGCACTGGTCCCGATCATGAAAAGCACAACTGCATCTCCAGCAATACCAGCAGTGATCAGACTCGGATACAGAAACTCCCTCCCCCTGGCAGGGGTGGACAAACACCCTCCCCCTGGGCAGGGCAGCAGAGCTGAGGCCCTGGGAGTGAGTGGGACACCACCCAGGATCACCAAGGAGAGGTGCCAGGCCTGGTGGCACCCACCTGGGATGCGATTCCCAGAGAGGTGTTGGCTTCCCACATTCCTCAGAGTGCCTTGCTTTGCAGATGCTTCCCACCATTCAGTCTCTGGACCAAATTCCTCATTTCCTTGCTGCTCCATACTCATTCCTTTGGGGGTTGTTTCCATCCTCATTTCCCCGGGCTCCCCTCTCTTTTGTTTCCCCTTTCCCCACCCTTCTCTCCTCAAAAGGCCTGGCTTGGATAATCTTCCATGGAGTTAAACCCGACCTCCCAGCTGCCAGCTCTGCCTCTGGCCTATTGCTCTGGTTTCATGTTTGACTCTAATTCCACAGTTTATACAGTGGAGAGCTCTGGGCCAAACCCAGTGTCTCGGGAACCTGCCAGAAACCTCAGCTTTTCCTAAGCCTAAGAAACACTTTCCTGCCTAAATCCCTGCACCTGATGCCCCCGCTGTGCTGCCAGCCGGGATGCTGGTCCATCCAAAGAGATGGGATGCCCATGGGGTGCCCCACACTCACTGATCTCACTTGTGCTGGAACTGCCTGCTCCCTGTGCTGATGGAAATGAGCTAATGACACTGTTCCCTTGGGATAACACCATTTTTCCTGGCAGGTCGGGCACCAGCCCTGTCCAAAAAGCGCATTTCTGCTCCAAGTTGTTTGCACAGGTTTTTTATCACGTGGTGTTCCACAAGCTGGAGCATTCTTGGATGGTGCCCTCGTGGTACCTGCTCCCTTTGCCCAGAACCCAGAGGAGGTCTGGGATTTTTGGGAGGTGGATTTCTTAGTGTCTTTCTCTTCCTGAAATATCTGAGGGGTTTGAAATGCCTGAGGCTGGGGCAGGGAAGGAATTCAGTCACACAGGTGGCTCCTGTGTGACCTTGGGGAGGAGTTGGGCAAGGACAAGGTTATGGAAGCAGGGGCAGGGACAGGCATGCAGGTGTCCCAAGCAAAAAGGGACATCCAGTAATCATAGAATCCCAGAATACCTTGGGTTGGAAGTGATCTTAAAGCTCTTCCAGTTCTACCCCCAGCCACAGGCAGGGACACCTTCCACTATCCCAGGTTGCTCCAAGCACATCCAAGCTGGCCTTGAGAAGGAAAGCACCAGCTTTTAAGCCATGGAAAGGGAAAAAACTAAACCCCTCCACTCCTGACTCTGAGGCCACCTGCTCATCCAAAATCATTGCATTTCATCCTTTTCCATCTGATCATGAGAAACCCCAAAGCAACTGCTGGAGCGGATGGAAGTGGAACATCCAAGGGAGATAAAGCTGATGGCACGAACGGGAGTTTGATCTTCCCAGGACACTGAGAGATTCCTCTGAAACTGAACTGCAATGTCTTTTTTTTCATGTTATTTTTCCCCCCCTCCATATATTTTCTGACCAAACAAAACCTTGGGGATACAAACAAGCACCAGGGGCAATGAAAAGGTGATTTTCTCGTCAAATATCAAAATGTGTTAATAAACTGGGATTCGGCTTGCAGTGGTCCTTTTGGTGCAACAAATGGGTTTTAATCCTCCTTTTTCTAGGGATGGACTAGTTCATCCCAGCCAGGATGCTGCCAATTATTGAGCATCATCTGCTGGCATCTGATTTATTAGCTGGATTTATTTGTGTGCAACACATGATGTCCTTTTCCAAATGGAGCCAGTTCTGCTTTACTGAACAGCCAAACAACCCCTCTCCATCTGGTCCTGCTCCTCATCCAGGCACTGAGGAGGTTTTTTGTGGGTGTGACACAAAGACAATATCTCAAATAGATGTAAAAACTGGAATAAAAACCAAGGATGGGCTGAGCAAAGTATTGCTATGAAAAAGATTAAGGCAAAATCTGCCACCGAGGGCAGAATTTCACCCGTGAACCCGATCAAAGGGGTGAATTCAGAGCTTAAATTAATTAAATTGGTGCTGTCCTTACCAGGATTGAGACCAGATTTGTTTCAGGTCTCTTGGCAGGATGCAGGACTCTTGTTGCAGAGGACACAGAGCCGTTTCCTCCTGTATAAATCACCTGAATATTTCAGCTCCCTCCGAGGCCCAAACCAATGATTCCAGACTCGAGTTTGCTGCCTGGCAATTCCTGCTGGCAGCTGGCTCTGTCAATCCCCAGCACAGGCACGGAGCTCGAGCCTCTGACAAGTGCTGATTTAGGGCTTGGGTGAGGAAATCAGCACAAAAAAAACCCCACTGCTGGTATTTTTCCAAGCAGAGCCTTCTCACAGGGAAGGCAAAAGGTCCTGGGACCCAGCACGGCAGCCCTCGTGCTTGGTTTGGGAGACAAACTCCAGGCTGTTCTCAGCCACGTCCCAGGTCCTGCAGGCACAGCTGCCACTGCCCAGCCACCACAAAGGGTGTGTCCCAGCTAAATCCCTGTGGTGTGGAGGGATGGAGGTGCTGGGAGTGGAATATGATGGTGTTTTCTGCCCTGGTGGCAGCTTTTGCCCGCATTAAGTTGGCACTGCACCCTTCTAGGAGTGGGATTTAAGCAGTGGGTCTATGTTAGTGGTGGTGCCAAGGGCACTCTCAAGGGCCAGGAGCTCTTTCTCCAGCGTAAATCTCTGTGAGATCCAATTTTCTCCCTCTTATTGCAGAGAGTAACGATGGCCTTTAGGTGAATTAACAGTGTGTGGTGTTACGAGGATGATGCTGGAGCAGTGCAGGAAGTGATTCCCAGCAGTCTGGGATTCCCAGCGTGGATGTCTCTCCCTTGCACTGTTCTGCGGCACAGGAATGCGAAATTTTCATGGCCACAAAGCCCCTCTTGCAGTCTGGGCTGTGTGATCCAAGCCAAAGTGCAGCCCCAATCCATCATCCAAAAAAGGGATGTTTGTATATTTATGTAAAATGATAGATTGGAGAGACCCAGGGCTGGAAACCAGATGCTTTCCCAAGAAATGGAAAGGGCTGAGGATTCAGAAACACAGGAATGCAGAAGGGGCCTGTGATGAAAACATCACTGTGGCTCCTGCCTTAAAAATACCCATCCCTGGCTTTCCACAGGCTGATCAGCTGGAGATGGCAGCACATCCATGAGCACCAGAGGCCATCTCTTATGGAAGAGACAAGGGAGATGAGACAACATGACCCAGGTCACACAGTAAATCAGGCCTGAAGTGGGAAGCAGCAGCCAGTCATCCCTCTGCACTACAGGAGATCCTCCTTTTTCAATTCCCATCTGTTTCACCAGCAATGGGTAAGTCCTTAACAGGGTCAGTAAGCCAAAAAGTTCCAAGGAATTGCAGAGGTCAACGTCCAGCCTCATTGAGAGCTAGCTCTCTTTCCAAACAAATATCCATCAGGAAGGGGAGATGTCTGACAGGGAAGTTGTTTCTGTAAACAGGCTCTTCATCCCACAGTCCCACTGGATCCTCCGCAGTTGAAAGTAAAAGTCAGGGCTGAAACTCATCCCAAAGTCCTACCGAGCACTGAGATGTGGTGATTTCATTCCTGGCTTGTATTCCTTCTTTTCCCTCTTTTTTTTTTTTTTTAATTGTTTGGATTTGGTCATAAGCAGGAAAAGCTGCTCTTATTACAGCTGAAAATCTGCTGTGAGATCTGATGTCGGGCAGGTGGAAAGGAAACCTCCTGTGTGAGCCCAGAAACATGGGCAGCTCCTGCTGACCTCTAAAATCTCCTGGGCACAAGCCAAGGTCCTTCTCACCTATCCCAGGTGGATTAAAATCCATCTGTGTGTTTCTGTAAGGCCTTAATTGACATCAATCAGCCTCTGGGAGGAGATTTGTCACCCCAAACAACCCCTGGCAGGAGATTTGTCTCCCCACTACAGTCCCATCTGCACGGGGACTGTTTGGAAGAGCACTTCCATCACCGATGCAGCAAAGGATGCTGACCCAGCCATCACTAGGAACACATTCCCAAGAGCAGGGAAAGGGTGTTAACACTTCAACAAAGCTGCTAAAAACATGCAGGGGGGAGCTGGCACACAGGCTGAGTCCGTAAAAACACAGATCAGTCCCCAGGTGCTACGCAGGGACTGGGAAAGTTGCTTTTTTTTGGAGTGTTTTGAAAGCTTCTCAGCCATCAAGGTGGGATCAGCTGCTGGTTCCCAGGTCCACGGCACTGAAAAACCAGCAGGATTCGTTGCTGTGCACCTAAGAAGGGTTTTTTTGCACTGATATTTCATTTTCCACGCTGGGAGTAGCGCTGTGTATGATGGGGTTGACCACTGCTATGTGTGGCAAGGCCAGAAGCAAAAGAAACCTTTCCCTGGGGAAAAGGGTCAATTGCTTTGGCTGCAAAATTTGCAAAATTTTCATTCTCTTTTTTCCCCCCAAATGTCTCCTCAGCATTTTGATTCAAAGGGAAAATAAACCCCCACGTTTCTAACTGTGCAAGGGAAAAAAAGGGAAGTAATAGAAAAAATCATTTGTATTTTTGAAAGTTGGATAATTTTAGCCAAACGTGGGGAACGGAATTTGAACAGGATCCACGGCCATTGGAAGGGCTTTAGAGGGTTTGGAAGAGTTTGCTGACAAGGGAGTATTGGCCTGTTGGCACCTTCCAGATGCAATGCAATTCCTGCAAATACACAACAGGCAAGTCCTTGCTGGGATCTGAGGTGCTTCTCCCTTATCCAGAAAAAAAAAGAGGTTGGAAGAAAGCAATGGTGGGGGAAAAGAGCATAAAAGATAAAAGAACAGAGAAACCCACTGGTTTTTACAATTTAATTTCCTCCTTTGAGAGGGAGCTGCCTTAATAATATGCACAAGGAGTGAATAATGATTTCAAATATTCCCAGTGAATGAATAATATTTAATAATATTCACGGGGTATTTATTTGACTAATTTCCCCCAGTTTTTTGGATGGAGATCTAATGGCCCTGGATCTTAAAGGGGAGATCTGACTTCCTTGGAAAAGTGGATCAGGCTGCAAACACCTAAAAAACCCCGTGTTCAAACATCACCAACAGGTCAACTAATAGACATCCTGTAAATTGGTGGGTCACTTTTCCCTGCTGATGCCCAAATAAATTACCTGCCAATAAATGAAACCATAAGTGGCTTGGCCAGATGTTCCACTGGGGCCCCACTGGACCTGTGGTGAAGAAAGGGTAAAATGGAGGGGGGGGGGAGTGGGGGAAAGTAAAAAAAAAAGCCAATAAAGTATAAAATATTAACATCCCCACCTCTGCCTGCAGCAGCTGTGCCCGTGTTACAGGGAGAGCTGCAATGCCCCAGATGGGAGGACGTGCCAAAAGCAGGATATGGGGAAAGGCTGCTTTTAAACACAGATGGATTAAGCCTTTATTCCCTTTCAAATTACATTTTAACACACTGGCTACTCTGGAAGTGTTGGTGGGACTTGATGAGCTTGAGTAGGTTTGGGTTGAGTGTCCCCAGGCAATCTGTTAAACCCAGTATTAGTGACTCAGGTGGCCCTGGCAGATCTCTGTCCCTCCAACCCATCCTGGTGCCCTGTGTCACCTCTGACTCCTCCAGGTCAGCTCCATCCTGATTTCATTCCCGGGTTGGTCACCAAAGCAGATCCCCTCCCATCTGGTTGGATGTCTCCCAGGGTTTATCCCATGGGTACCTGCTCAGCTCCTATTTTCCATGGGAGAAACACATCCTGGAAGGCTGGGCTTGCTCCTCTTCCATTTAGTGTCCCAAGCAGAGCTTCTTGAGTTGAAGAATCGTTGGGAATTGTCCATGAATTGTAAGATCTGGTTATTTTTGACAGCATAAATCAGGGCCAAAGGGGTGCAGTGCGTTCCCTGAGCACCTCCACCCTGATGGGACAACCCCTCCTCCCCGCTGGGACAGGAATTTACAGATAAAAAAAAAAAAAAGGACGTTGTAGTTTGTTTTGTTTTTCCAGCTGGAAAGAGAAAGAGGAAGGGAACGTTCCCATGCAGCAAACACCTTTTTTTTTTTTTCTTTTTTTTTTTGGATGCTTTTTCCTTGTGATTGAGCTGAACTGCAACGAGTCACTTCAGCTGCCTCGAACACAGGATTCTCTCACTTCCCGGTAAACTGCAGTTTCCATGGCGAGGGCTGAGCCGAGCCAAATGCAAAACACTGGGAACTACACCCAAACTCACCGCAGCCATATCAAACAGTTAATTAGAGAGCCCGTCCATGTGTTTCCCATTCCCTGGAATGGTTTGAATCAATGGCCCTGTGATTTATCACCTGTTTTCTGTGCGGACCGTTCAGCTCTTTTCTCGTGCATGTGTTGGAAAGGGGATTTGTGCAGCTCAGTGAAAGAGGGACGGGAGATATTAGAGACTTAAAAAAACCCAAAAACACCAACACAATCATAAAATAATCAATCCTGCCCCTTCTCCCAGTAGAAATGTCCCACTGGAATGATAAGCTTTGGACCTTGATGGGATTTAAAAAAGGAGAGACATTCTTTGCCTTGCTTTGATTTTGGAGAGTGGGAGATCACAGCGCCCCTGGCCATTCCCAGGGCTGCCTTACACTGTGCCCAGATGGAAATCCAGAGCAGTGTGTTTCCCCAGGGCTCCTTCCATTCCCACTGGTCAGGCTGGGAGTGTGGGAAGTGTGCCTGGAGGGGAGAGGACAGAGGAGAGAGGGAGAAGAAATCCAAACTTCCCATAAGATCTTTTGATGTGTGTTGTTGTCGACCCACTAAGCGATGACACCTCGAGGTGCTCTGGTGACACGGCTTGTGGCTGGGAAGTCATTTGGAGATGGTTCTGGTGGGAAGCAGAGTCCATCTGTCCAGAGTCCACCCATCTGTCCAGAGATGTGGCTCTTCTCCATCCTGCCCATGGCTCCAAATCCCCTTTCCCTGGGTGCCATCCCCTGTTTGTTGTCCAGGCTTCCCATTGCCACCAGAAAAAGTGGGTGGCTGGCCGAGTGGGGAGCAGGTTGATGGGAAAACACCTGGAAAGTTTCATTCCTGAGCCTGCTGGGGACATTCCCCAGGATAGCATTCCCCACACACGCTGGGGCCACAGCCCTGCCACATCCACACCACCCCTTGCTCTTCAGGGTGCTTCAAAGCAAGGTTGGGTCCTCCCTCTGGGAACGGTCTGAGCATCCAAAAGATGTCTTGGAGGAGATGCCTCTGCGCTTCAGCTCTTCCCAAAGCAAGCTGGCACCTCCTCAGCTGCCGAGCAGGATCTCCCTGGGTGGATGTGACTGTATCCCAGTCAGTGATTCCCCCTCTGCCCTGCTCCCAGGAATCTCCTGGCTGGGACGTGCAGGGCTGATTGGAAATCCTGCACATTTATCCAACCCCTCCCCCAAAGCAGCTGCTGGCCTGAAAGGTGGCTGCACTTCTCCACGATCCACATTCCATCTTCTCTGCCAAGACCAGGGGAGAGAGGGAATGAAAGCTGCTTTCCTATCATTAACAGATGATTGAAAAACCTTGCAGCTCCCCCGGCCAAGTGGGAGAGGTACCAGCCCCTCTGAGACCCAAAAAGTTGGTTTTGGGGGGTTTGGAGAGCTTGGGGGCGAGGCTCACACTGAAAAGGGCTGGAAAGGGAGACCTGTGTAGGATCCCAAAGTGAAGAAAATCTCTGTTCAGGGGTCAACTGAGGCACATCAATGCAGCCAAAAACCTGTCTGGCTCATGGAAGTACTTGGCCATCTCTTTGGATCATTCAGTGGTCTGGAGAAAGTCGCCTCTTAAAAAGAAAAGGTCAGATTTGTGCCTCAGTTTCCCCTCTTGATGCCAAGGAAAGAGGTGGTGGCAGGGAACACACAGCACTGCCTTGGGATGCTGGGAATCAGTGACCCTTCCCCGTGGCATGTCTGGAAGAGCTGGAGGGGCTGTTTTGTTCTGACTGGCATGTTGCTATTTTTATTGCCTGGGACCCTGCAATCTGCAAGGAAGGAAACTGGTCTTAAGCAGCAGGAAAAAAAAAAGGGACATTTCCCATGAATTTCCAAATGTTTTTCCACCCTGGGAAAACATGGAAACAGTGGATGTGATCCCTGAGATTGCTGCACTGGCCTAACCTGTGAGATTGCAGTGTGAGAGCCCAGAGCAGGAGCAGGAATGCTTTGGGTACGATCCTGCTGGATTTCACTGAGCTGCATGCACTTCCCAACACCCTCTCACAGATCTGCTGGAGCTGCTCCTTGGGAAGGTCCTGCTCTGGATTTCACCTCAGCCTTGCAGCAGTGACCCCCTGAAACCACAGAGAGACCACGGACATCTCGTTTTGGGGCCTCAGGCTGTCAGCAAGAGCGAGCTCTGCTCCCTGCTCCGGGTCCTGATGATGAAAATGGACCTGTTTTATGCAGCAGAGCTTTCCCAGGAAAGCTGAGTGAAGAGCAGGTGGTTTCACCAGGAAGAAAGGAAAAGGGCCCAAAACCTCACAGCAGGAGAGAAGAAAATGGAAGAGAGATTTGTAAGGCAAGAGGGAGTGAGGCTTGCAGAGGCGAATGACCTCTGCAAAGTGCTCCGAGGAGAAGCAGCTTGGAAAGGAGGATCCCAGCTCCAGATGTGTGAGGGATGGTCCAAGATAATTCAGCTGGGATCCAGCTCAAGTGGACGGATTTTCATCAGTGCAACACGCTCCCTTCCATGGCAGCCCCTCTCCAAGCACTCTGTTCCCACACAATAAAGTGTCCCTGCCCGTGGCAGGGAGTTGGACTAGATGAGCCTTAAGGTCCAACCCAAACCCTTCCATGATTCTGTGATTAAACCCCAGTCCTTCTACCTTTGTCATCCAAATCCAGAGTCAAGTGACTGTTTGGTTATCTCATTTTGAAAATGTGGCATTTAGGGGTCTCTTCCCCAGTTTGGGGGGGTGTGGTGTGACATTTTGCTCAGGTTGCATGAACTTCCTTCGGTCTTAGCCATTTTGGTGAGCAGGTCTCAAAACCAGAGCTGCCAAAATCTAGGAGCCTACACACACTCCAGCTGGCAATGGTTTTGTCACCTCTGAAACCTGCAGGAAATAATGGATATGGAGGAGCAGAGCCAGTAGTTGTTTTTCAGAGGAAAAACAAGTTGGGGAAAAAAAAAAAAAACAACTGGTTAAAAACATGAAGAGCTAAACCTGCTTGGTCTGCAGGTCCCCGTGTGCTGGTGAGACACACGAAGGCTCTGTGCAGGTGGGAGTGATGGCAGAGGGTGTTGCTGGACTGGAGCCTCGTGATCTCAGCCTCTGAAACAGTCTCAATTAAGGATAATCACGCAGGTAAGCACAGGCACCCCCACCCCTGCTCTGGGCCATGGAGGGGACTTTCTCCCAGCTTCCACTGCCTTCTCATTTATCAGGGGAGACTCTGTGGGGTTTTGCATTTTATTATGTTTAATGGGTTATTATTTTTTTTCCTCGCTGGCTGTTTGTTTGAGAAATGCCTCCCCAGGGAGCCCCTTTTTGATGGCTGGGTTGCCAGACGGGATGACATCAGACAGGCGCTCGGAGGAATGATGAAAAGGCAGAGCCTTATTTCTTAATAACAGGCTCTGGCAAAACACAGAGTGGAGTTAAACCCACTGGAGAGCACCAGGCCAGGGTGCTGCAGGGGGACAGGGCAGGGAGGGAGGAGGAGGAGGGGGCTGCTCTCCCCAGCTTGGTCACCAACACCCCCACATTAGCCAGGGGTGCTGCCAGCGTGTCAGCCTCCAGGGTCATGGAGTGACAGGACAAGGGGGGATGGCTTTAAACTGAAAGAGGGTTAGATGGGATGTTGGGAAGGGATTCTTCCCTGTGAGGGTGGAGAGACCCTGGCACAGGTTGCCCAGAGCAGCTGTGGCTGCCCCATCCCTGGAAGTGTCCAAGGCCAGGTTGGATGGGGCTTG
>JAYRBT010000067.1:1987763-1999926 GCA_036023395.1 Myiotriccus ornatus
AGGCCAGGTTGGACAGGGCTTGGAGCAACCTGGGCTGGTGGAAGGTGTCCCTGCCCATGGCAGGGGGTGGAATGGGAAGGGCTTTTTGTTCCTTCCAACCCAAACCAGTCTGTGATTCTGTGATCCTGCTCTTTTTCAGAGCAAAGGAGAAGGAGCAGCAGAGGATGGTGACGTCCTTGCCCTGTCCTAAATGTTTCTTATCAGTCCACAGGGAAGCTGTGCAAGTCTCCTCCATCCTGATTTAGCCAAGGTTTTCCATGTAATCCGTGCACCCCATTGTAGTGCTGTTGCTGCTCTCTCTCCACCAGGTAAAGAAAACCTGAACCCTTGTTTGCAAAGGGAAAACCCTGTGTCTAGAGCATTTCTCAGCCAAGGATGGCCTCCCTGAAGGAGCAGGGACAGCTGGCTGGTGTTGCAGGAGCTCACTCCAGTTTCCAATAGGTTGTTTTTTGCATTGTCCTCCTCAAAGCCACTTGTCCCCACTGTGAGCTTTGCACATTCCCTCTCCAACTCATCACTACCCTGATCTTCCCCTCCTTAGCAAAGCCAAGGTTTGCTGGTGTTTCCAGACCCCTCATGCCAGACTATGAGTGTGTAATCAGGTGTAACACATGAGGCCCTGCTTGCCTCTTTATTTTGAGCAGTTTCTCCCTCTGAAGCCCTTTCCCCCGGGTTGCACCTTCAAAAGGAGCAGGTCTCTGTGCTGCTTGGAGTGTTTCACAGCTCCTGAATCCATGTTTTCGCAGCATTTCTGCTGATTCCTGCTGCTCTTTCCCCATGTCAGCATCTAAAAGCAAGAGGTTAAGGAGATGGTCAGATAATCCCTTTTGGATGTGGGCAGGAGACCAAGAAATAAGTGATCAAAAGTTCACAGTTGCCTCAATACCCGATTACAGACGTTGCAAAAATCTGACGGTTGTTGCCTGTCAGAGCCCTAAAAAATCTGAAACTAAACTAAAAGCCATCTAAAGCTGCAGTTACATCTGGCTTTCAGTTTCTCCTCACTGTCTTCTCCTTTTAAGTTGCTCATAAATTCTTTGGATGTAATTCCTTTTGGGCTAAAGTTTCTGTGTTTGGACATTCCTCAAAAGTACATTTAGGAAAAAAAAGGAAAAAAAAAGAAAAGAAAACTCAAGAGAAAGTGTTTGCTAATTGCCATATTTTGTCATACAAAAATCCTGTGCTGCCTTTGCTTTCCCCACACCAGTCCCCCACTCCACTGCTCAGCCAGACTGCACCAGTACGGAAACTGGAATGTGATTGGTGAGGCCACGAGACCCTCAGAAGGGCTGGGTGGAGGAGTACTCAGATCTCCTTCATCCCAGTAAATCCCAACCCCTTCCTCCTGCACTTTGGCAGAGGAATAGGCAAGATTATTTTCTTTACAGCTGTTCCTTGCTCCATGCCCCCATGGGATGCTATGCAGGCTGGGTGAGGGGAGGATGGAGTCTACAACAATGCTGGCATGGCATCAGCTCAGAAAAACCTCATCCTGAACTCCTATGGTCATATATAGACCCCAAAACACATTCACCACCTAATCTCCTGCTTCTTGAAGTGTCCAAGGCCAGGTGGGAGGCTTGGAGCCACCTGGTCTAGGAGAAGGTGTCCCTGCCCATGGCAGGGGGTAGAATGAAATGGGCTTTGAGGTCTCTTCCAACCCAAGCCAGAGTGGGATTTTGTGGTTCTGTGCAAAAGCTGACATGGAAAATGCTAAACCCCAGTGTCCTCTACACATTCAGGGTGAATTTGTGCCCCCACCACTGTCAGAGGTGGCTGAGATGGTTCAAGAGAAACACGAGCCTCGTGTGAGCATCTTCCAACAGTCTGGGTATTCCAGAGGGCTTTCCCTCCTCTCTATTCCCTTGCCACGCTCCTATAATCAGCCTTTGTGGGAAACTCCTCGAGACCCACCAGTAAATAAGGTTGTAAAAGAATATTTTCCCCTCTCTCTATTTTTTCTTTAATGCACTGAATTATTCACGAGCAGTAAGAAGCAGCAGCACAACCAGCAGGAAGATCAAAACAGGGATTGCCTGGAGTGGAAATGTTCCCTCCACCCGGGGGGGCCTGGGGAACAGAGAGCTGGTTGTCACCCTGACACGGGAGATCATTTTCCATTCATGCCACTGTCACCATTGTCTGTTTAACCTGCAACACACAAGCACAGAATTTGGGTAAATAAACCTACCAAAACTTAGTCCTTGGAGATTTATTAGTTCAAATTTGTCTTCTGTTTTATTGAAGGACACCTACAGGATTCAAGACCATATAAATCAGGATTTCTCCAACTGAAGGCAAGTTTGGGAAGGGTCTTCACGTAATTTTGCATCACTTAAATGGCTTTTCCTTATCTGCAGATGCCTTAAAGAACCTTAAAAATTGTGGGTTTGGAGACAGAGCAGTAAATGCTTTAACCCCTCGAGAATGATCTTGGAGCAGGGATTCTGTATCCACACCTAGAACTATCCAGACATTTAAATTAAGGTCCCTAATACAGCATTTGTCCCCTTTTTCCCCTTCCAAGCCCTTCAGCTTGAATGCAAACCCAGCTTTACTGCCTCCCATGAACACATAAAGATGGCTTGACCCTACAGTGTTAATAAATTGGATTTGAACAACAACAACAACAAAAAAACAACTAAGGGGAAAACCTCCCAACCAGAGTCCAATCCCAATGCCTGGAATTGCATCTCCTGCTGCTAAAAACCATCAGGTCAAGTTGGGATGGACACTGGGCTGCAGGGAACTGGCCCTATGAACCTTGAGGGGTTCTGGAAGAACTGGCAGGGCTGGAAATATCCCTGTAAGAAGCACTTGGGGGTGGAGGAGGGTGGCAGGAGGGTGGGAAAGCAAAGGCTCCTTCCAGGAAAGAGCCAGCTGAGATTGTTACACTCAGCTTGTCATCATTTCCAACAAAGAGTGGCCTTGGGAGGCTGGGATGAGAGATAGGCTTCCGGGGAAAGAGTGGTGCAACGCAGATGGCTGTAAATCCAATCTGTAATTCGGATGCCTGTAATCTGGACCACATCTTTGCCTGTGTGAACCCCTTGACTTTCTCCTCTCCTGCTCTAAATTTTCCCAAAAAAGTGGAAGGTTTCCACCCCTGCCTGCTCTGGTGCCTGGGGGTTTACACTGTCCTACAGCTCATCATCCTGTGGGAACAGAGTCATGGACAAAATACCTGGAAGAGCCCTCCAAAAACAGGCCTTGCACCCTGGATGAGCCAGGCAAGCACATGCATCCTGCTAAAATCCACGGCTCCTGGAGCCAGCATTGCCCAGAAACACTGCCCAGGCTATTAATAACTGCAGCAATAATGGGTAACACGTGGCTGGTGCCTCTCGCTGTCCAAGTGCCTTTCCCGCATCAGCCACCCCGTTAACCGATAAGGGAAGGAAGTGGGGAACAGCTTTCCCAGCTGGAGCCACGATCCCAAATGAAGGATGCATGATACATTTCCCCCAGCTTATATTTGGCCCTTTTCCCTCTTGCCAAAACAACCAAACAAACAAACAAACATGTGAGAGTTCAGTGCTGCTTTTGGGGGCACTGGAAGTCACGGGGACAATGATTATCCAACCCATCTGCAGGATCGCTTTGCAGCAGTGGAGATGAGAGTGTTGGGTGGTTGGAGGCACACTCCTGGTCCAGGTACACAGCCCCTGCCCTGGGGACAAAGCTGGTCACAGGACACAGAACAATGGCTGGAAGATTTTGATCTCAGCCTAAACCACGAGTCAGCAGCGTTCTATCCCCTGGAGGTTACTGTGGCGTGGATTAAAGGAGGACTAAAGTTCAAGGAAAAACGTGAGCCAGGATTGCACAACGCTGGAAAAAGGCCCCCTGTCACAGGGAACACTCTGAGGATGTGGGGAAGGAGAAATATAACTCCCTCTTCCTGCTTTTTTTCCCTACTGCCATGTCACCCAGATGGTCTCCAGAAGGTCCAGGTGGATCTGCTGAGCTTTCCAATGGCAGCCCTGTGATTTGGAAGTCCAAAGGGATGTGGTGGTGGAGGGGTTTGCTTTCTCTGCCAGGCCTGGCTGTCGCACAACTGGTTTCATTTCGGGATCCTGGATTTAGAGACAAAAAAGGGGCTTGTTTACAGAGCAATATAGCACAGAAAAAGGGGCCAGATTCCTTTGCAAAGGGCTCTACATAACTACCTGCATCTTCCTAACCCACCAAGAGTGCTTGGCCCTCCATCCCTGTCCTGGTCTCCCTCCACCCAGTTTTCCATCAGAGACATGTTTCCAGACACAAATCCGTCTCTAACCTGTTCTGCTGTTTCTAAGGGGGATTTGGGTTTCAGGTACCATCCTGGCACGAGGGCTCTGTGTGTGATCCAAGCTGTGCCAGTGACATTCCCTGTCACATTTCCCTGTGGCAGCACAGCGAGCTGAAGCATTTCCATGGAATAGCCGTGCTCTCCACCCCGTGAAAACATCATTCCTGGCAGGGTGGGCAAGGAGAAAGGTAACATGTCCAGCATAGCTGGAATTCAGAAATGCCCTTCTCTCCCCACACACCCACGAGCCTCTAACACACCAGACCTCTGGCTCTTGCCTGTTTTCACCACAGCCAGATGAAACCTGGGAGACAGGCAAGGAAAAAATAGCCTTGGAAAGCAGAGATATGGCTTTGATGTGCAAGCAGCACCCCTACCCTCTGTGTTATTCCTTCTCCCTCATGCCAAGCTGCTGTAATAGATGCTTCCTCTGTGCCCCCAGGATTCAGGGGTCTCTGCACAGATGAATTCATCACTCAGATAAGTATCCAGCAGCCACGAGGTGGGGAAGGCCAATGAAAACATGCATCCATCCATCAGCAGAGGCATGATGAAGCTCTCCCCCTCTCCCAGGGATTCACCTTGGACTCAGTGCTGGGTGTTCAAACCTGAAGTGGTGCCTGCAGCCAGGCAAGGTGGGAGGGAAGGCAGCACTCACCAAGCCCTGCAAACCCCACAGAGGATTCTGCCAGTGTCCCTGCCAGCTTAATTCACAGGGGAGGAGCACAGCCCACCTCTCAGGTCGTCCCAGCCTTTTCCAGCCTAACTGCAAAAGCCTCCAGGGGAAAGATGTTTCTGCCTCCTGTGCTGGTGGATTTGGAAGGAAGGCAGCCAGGACAGCACAGATGCCACCAGCTCACTGACCTTCCTGAGCTGTGGAAAACCAAAAATGGCGTCTTTGTGGTTTAAAATACCCCCTCAAAAAAGGAAAAAAAATAAAAGGGAAAGCAAGACAAATTCCCACGAAGACACAGCTTCCCATCCCTCCTTCCCACGGAGGCACGGATGGCCCCTGGCTGATCTCCAGCCCCCAGCTGGGCAGCAGTAAAGACTTTCCAACACTGCAAACTGACTGTGTGACACTGGGTGCTGCCTCCTGGGCAGAGGGACACCGGGCAAGGCCCTCCTTCACTCACCCATGCCATCGGAATTTGTGGCCTGCTGGGCCAAGTGAGATAAAAGATGTGCCATGCCCATCTGGCACCAGGTGTTTGCTGGGACTGAAGGAATGAGGGGATTTTTTTGGCTGGACTGGGAAGCTGAGTCAGGCTGGAGGGTCACATTCAGCCCAAGGGTGGGAGGGGCTGGGCTACCCGGTACCAGGAATTAGCAGAGGGAGAATGGGGAGGGAAACCACAACCACACACTTGTCTCGTGGATCCTGAGTGTTCCTCCCAGCTGCTCTCATCAGGAATTCCTTTAATCTTGATTAATCCATTCTTTCCACAGGCTGTTAGCACGTGACATGCCTCAGGGAGGACTCCTCCACCTCCTACCTCATACCAAGAAAGCCCCTCAGGGAGCGGGGTAGGTCCCTGCCCTGCTGAGGGTGACCTGTGCCTTGTGCTACATCGGTCTTTGCAGGGTTAATCCTACAGGAACACAGCTTGGGATGTGATGGGAGCTGAGCTGGGCTCTGAGGAAGAGGAGGGCTCAGCACGTGGCCAAAGTCAACAGAGCTATTGGGAGAGGAGCTCAGGTTGGGAGAACAAAGATCAGATCATGAGGGATCTGAAAATGTGCTGCATTTGCCTGGGGATGTCAAGGAAAAGAGATCTGTGTGGTGTCAGGAGATGGCAAAGAAGAAGAAGGGGAACAAGAGCATGTAGCAGGTTCTCTCTATGCTTTGCTCCACTCCAGTCCCACCCTTGGGTGGATTTGGATGTCTTTGGATGGAGGATGGTGCAAGAGTAGGAACTGGGACTGAAGTCAGGATCAAAGCCTTACAAGTTGTTAGCACTGAAACAGTGCAAGAAATAGGTGCATACTACAACATTTTCCTGCCATTCCTGTCCATTTTCCACATATCTGATGGGCCCTGACTCTTCCCTCCCACCAGCTCCTGTGGTCTGCCTGGCTGGTGGAAGTGAACCACGAGTGCTTGATGCTGTTGCTATTGCATGTGATGGAACATGCTGAACAGTCTCTCCTCCGTGATATTACTGGCCTCAACCCGTGATCTCGGGAAGAATTCAAAGTCTGGCTTATCAGCAAAAAAATAAGCTAGTTAAAACAGCAAGACTCAGCTCGGGCTAGAGGATGATTTATTAAGGACCGTGGACTTTGGAGACAGAGAGAAGGAAAGGAAGCCACAGACCCCACATACAGCCTGTAAAAGTTCCAGTTTATAACCCAGCATGAGTGGCTGAGGAATCAGCTGGGATTCATCACAAGGTGGTGACGAGCAGCTGCACCAAGTTCAGGGACAGAAGCATTGCTCCTGTGGACAGGAGGCAGAATCCACCTCCTGCCCCATCCCTGGATACCCCCATCTCCTGCACTTCCCAGGCTTGGGGTGACCAGAAGGGTGTGGCAAATCTCAGGGATGCTCTCCTGGTTTGGTCACACCTGGCTCTAAGAGAAGCTCACAGCATCCTCCCTCTCTGTAGTTGTTCCCTCTTAACCAGGCAGAAATACTTCCTTTCATTAACTAATAATTTATTAAAAGCAGGCATCTCTATTATAAAGAAATATCTAAATATAAAATCTCTCCTAAACCAAGGCAAATGACCTGCAATAACCCTTTATCTGGCAAGCTTTTTACAAGATCAAGGCAAAATGCTAGATATAAAGTGAAAAGAAACAAGGTGCTGCTTTTGCAAAGCCTTTTGATTTGGAAAAACCTCCCTTTTTCCATTAGGAAGTTGTTACATCCCAACCTTTGACTCATACTTACAGAAAGCACTGCAGGACTTATTAATGAGCACTAAAATCTGAGGATGAAAGCACCTAAGCTCACACTTCCCTTTCTGCCAAAGGATTATATTCATTCATAAAAGGGCAGAAAAAAACCCACCCTCCAACCTGATCCCATCAGCTGGGATGAAAATATTCAGGAAACAAAGCAGTGAGGCTGGATTTCTTCGCTGTACCATTCTCATCAGGGCCTTACATTTGAATAAGTCCCTGGAAACAGGCAAAAATGTGAGATTCCCTCAAGGGCAAAGTCACAGCTTGGTTTTGAGATGGATTCCAAACAGGTAAAATGTGTTAATGAAGCCAGAAATTATTATGGGAGCATTGACAGGAGAAACCTTCCCGTCCCTGCTGGCTGCCAGAAAGTGTTGTGCTGGGAAGTGGCTTACAGGGATACACGAGTTACGTGGGGGTGGGAATGTGTCTGGTAGGGCTGTTGAAGGCAGGGTTTAATTCCTACCAGGGCCAAAGCCTGGGAGAACAGCTGGGCACAGCTCCTGGCATTTAACACCCCACATCTGTGTCCGCATGGAAAGAACTCCGCTGTGGGATGGGGATGAAGCAGATCCCTCCGGAAAACCTTCCCTTGGAGGGGGCAAGATATTTGCTCTGTTCTTCCCACGGGAGCGGTGAGAGCCCAGATCTTTGGCTTCCTCGTGTCTGAGCTGGAGCTGGCAGGGGGGAGCCAGACAGGGAGGGCAGATAAGAGCTGAGTGCTGCGCTCCAGGGCCGTCATCTCCGGCCAGGAAGGAAGAGCGTCACGGAGGAGCGGGAAAGGCTCTGGGATATAAAGGGCATAGGATACACTCCTCTCTCCTCCTCCCCATGCCTTGGACAATGAGAGTTTCACGGGACCTGACCCTAAAAACAGCAAGGACTGAACTTGGCAGGTTGAGGCACTTCCCAACATCTTCCCCCTTTTCATCTATCACCTGAATCTCCACCTCCAGCCCCAAATACTTCTCCCTGGAGGAAGAGACAAAAAGTGAGGAGGACAAACTGAGCCCAAATCCAGGGGAGCTCACACTGCACCCCAGGACACTTTGGACGTTTGGGACAGCCCTGGTTTTTATTCCAAGACCTAAAGAAGCAGCCTGGATCACTCCACTTCAGCCAGCACTCCGGTGCAGACAGGTAAATAAATGACCAATGCTGAGTAAAGCTGCTGAACAGGATCTTGGTTAACACAGACCCAAAACCAGACTTTTTTTTTTGCCTTCTGCTGCATTCAAACTGGTTGCTGGATGTTGGCAAACGCTCTCACCGTGGTCTAAGAGCCCGACAATGGTTCTCTGGGACCTTCCTAAGAGGAAGCAGAGAACAGGCTTCGCCCCCTGTCACCACACACTCTAACTCGAGTGGTTTGCACGAGAAATCACTCGCACCTAAGAGAAACATTCACACCCCAGCCTGGCAGTCCTGAGCCACAACCCTACCTGAGGATGTTAGTCCCCACTTTTGAAAGACCTGGCTCATTGCAATGAGAAATGGAAAGTCACTGTGTGCTAATTCCTTCTCACCCCAGCTGATTTCTCTCTCCTTGCTCTTATCAGGCCAGGAAATCCAAGCTAAGTCTTGATAAATTCTAGACAAATAAAAATCAGCTACCCTGGTTTAATCCTTGTAACCCTGCTCCCCTACTCAAAGCCAGATGTCTTACACCCGAGAGTGGTGATTTGGGACCCTTCTTTATCCCTTCATTATTAATTTTTGCTTTTTTTGGTGTCTATTCATCTTGCACTGATAGAACACCCATCAGCAGGGCTAACACAGGAACCCATACACCCTTCCCTGTACTGATGGTGCACCCACACTGGGGGAAAAACAAAGAAAAATTGCTCACAATTTAAGTAGTTTTGTGGCCTTTCTTGCCCACTCCATCCCTTGGTGCCAGGAAGTCCTCAAAAAGGTGGAGATGCTCTAAAACAACAGACAAAACCTTCACGCTCTGAGCATTCAAACCTCCTCCTTTCAGGGAGGTTTTCGAGTGGATTTTTGTCAGACCCTTTGGAATTGTCCTCCAGGAGAGGGTAGCAACAAGAGGTCGAGTTCAAACCTGGAAAAATGGAGACATGGTGGGTTGTAGGAAGTAGGTGGGGTTTGTCTTGTTCTGTGGCAATTAGGGACAGATAGAAGCTTTGAGACCAGGCCTGGTTTAAGCCACAGCCAGGCAGTGCTTTCTAGGGAAGGTTTCCCATAAAAACCAGAGCAGGGCTGAGCACAGGATGGAGACAATCCCACCCCACGCTGCTGATGTTCCCACTGCACACAGAGAAGCACAAATCTGTTATCAGAGCACAACTCTGGCCAAGACAGAGGATATTTTCCTCCCCAGAACAACCAGGCAGATCCCCCCGGGGGGCCCAGAGCCACCCTCTTCTCAGGGCACAGGAATTCCTCTGCAGCAGACACCCAGCAGGCAGCAGCACTGATGGACAGAAGGTTACATTATAATACAATATAAAATATGGTACTGGGTCACTCGGTGCTGTTTGGGTTGGCTGAGGGACACGGGGACAGCACATCATCCAGCACGGCCAAGTTCACTGCATGGCCACGCTCTGCAGCCCTGGGAAATCCACATCCTCCCTGCAGAGAGAGAGCTCTGAGGGAGCAGGGAAGCCGTGGATTCATTTGGGTGAGTTATTTCAGCTGATGGTTTTCACGCAGTTCGTAAAGGTGACACTTTTGGTGCGTTGCAACCCCCACCTGAGGCTCTACAGGACAGGTCCCAAAGGCAGGAACTGAGCTGGGGTTTGGTGAAAAACACAGAGAAGGGTTAAATGATGGTGTTCGGGGAGTGCCAGATATCAGAGGGTATTACCTGGTGTGAGCTTGGTGGGGTGGGGCTGGCTCTGACCATCAGCAGCCCTCCTCTGATAGAGTCAACACCCCTCTGATAGAGTCAGCAGCCACTCATGAGCCTGAAGAGACAGAACTGGGCAATCTGATATGAAGCCAACACTGAAAACTGCTGCAAATGGGTCCAAAAGGCAAAGCTGGTGCTCACTGCAGTGTTTTCACTCTGACATGTCACCTCCCCCTGCTCTGAGCTCCTGTTCTCTCATCCTTTGGGAAAGCACAACCCCACCACAGAAACCTTCCCTCTGCCACAGGGGAGCAGTGGAGAAGGGCAGTGCTCAGGGTGCCCTCCCTGACCCCATTCCATCACCTGGATGGGAGCTGGAGGGAGGACAAGCAATGCAACACCCCCTGCAAACATCCACCGAAGAGGGACAAGTCCTTCTGACCTGCCAGTCGAACCAATCACCAGACTGGGGAAGAAGGCCACGTGAATCCTCTGCTGGGGCACTGGAGCTGCTGGCAGATTGTGTTTATTCAGATGAGAACAATTTTCCTTCACTTGTGCTCTCAGCAGACCCAACCTGGAGGCCTCTGGGCCCTCCTGCCAACAACAACATGAGGGTGGGATGGGAGCAGACCCATTTCCAGCAGAGCTGTCAGCTGGCCTGGGGGCTGGTAGGTTCACCATCCTTCAGCATTCTCAGCCTGCAAAGGGAAATGTGAAGTCACACTCCCTCATAACCACCCTGGAGGGCTCACAGCCATCACTGTGGTACCCAAGGCCACGGGGATGGACAGCAGGGGCTTGGCCAGGGTGTGTGTTTGCCATGTCAGAACACTGTGGATGTGCAAATACACACAAGGCAGGGGATGATCTGGAGTGGCCAGGTCTGCCCTTCCCCTGAGAAGATCAGACTGGAGTTTCCAGCGAGTCCAGGGATCCAGAAATTCCATCTGCAATCCCCAGATAACACTGGAAAGGGACAGAGCTCCTCCTGACCTGTATGATCACTGGGTACCAGGAGGAACAGAAATAACACAGGGGACACAGAATAGAAACACAGAATATCCTGAGTTGGAAGGGACCCTCAAGGATCATCGAGGACAACTCCAAGAATCCCCCCTGAGAGATGGGGACTGATGCAGAAAGGTACCAAGTGACACCCTTGTGTACCAGGACACAGGGCAGGAGATGCTTCCCTGCACACAACTGCCTCCAGCCCTTCACACATTTCCCTGACCATCACATCCCTATCACAATTTTCCCTCTCTTTGAATTTTCAAAGGTACCCTAATGATTGCTTGATTTCATGTGCTGGCACTGAGTAATTTCAGCAGCATCTTCAGTGCTAAAGGAAAAAACACATTTCTAGCTCTGAAACTCTGTGAGAAGCTCAGAGACACCCAGGAGCGAATCAAACCACAGCAGGGACAGAAGCAACAGAAGTGAAATTAAAAAGAGAGCCCTCCAGGTTTTAAGAGCCTGATGCTGAAGAGGCGAATCATGATTTGTGGGCGCCTAGAGATGGAGAAGTGGAACCCATCTGAAAAGGGAGTGAATAAATAAGACTCTGTATGAGGTCTAGAGAGGTAACTTGAAGGGAAAAAGCCAGACAGGGTTTTTCCAGCTGAATAGAGTTTTGCCAGACAGCATTTTGCAGGCACGTTTCAACTGGATGAAAACACTTATTCAGAGTTCTGAAAAGTTGTGTCAGGTGGGTTAATGCCTTGAGCTGTGCCTAAATCCTGTCTCCTACTCAGACTTAGATGTAAAGACAAAAGGAAATTTTTTTTTTTTCAGGTGAAATTCCAAACTTCTATAATTAAAGATGATCCCGACGGTCAGAAATGTTTGAATTTCTGACAGAATGGAAATTCCTTATTTCTTTAACACCCTTTTGTGTTTTGCTGGTGGGAAGTCCTTGGCAGGGACTGAAGGATTGTGGAGCATCTCGTGTGGGAATCTCCTGCCTCGTTTTCCCCGTGCACAACACAAGGATGAGGATCACAGAATATGCTGAGTTGGAAGGGACCCACAAGGACCATCCAGTCCAACCCTCAGCCCTGCACAGAACCAGCCCCAAGAGTCACCCCCTGTGCCCCAGAGGATCATCCCAACCCTCCTGCAGCTCTGGCAGCCTTGGGGCTGTG
>JAYRBT010000067.1:2006667-2026385 GCA_036023395.1 Myiotriccus ornatus
CATGGGCAGGGACACCTTCCACCAGCCCAGGTTGCTCCAAGCCCCGTCCAACCTGGCTTTGGACATTTCCAGGGATGAGGAAGCCACAGCTTCTCTGGGCAACCCGTGCCAGGGCCTGCCCACCCTCCCAGAATTTTTTTTCTAATATCCCACCTAACCCTGCCCGCTGGCAGTGGGAAGCCATTCCCCTTTGTCCTGGCACTAATGGGATGGCTGACACAGCCCCTGGCATCACATGGGATTCACCTCTCTCCAGAGGGAAGAGCTCTGAACTAGATGTGAAGGAGGAAAGGGATATCAGGCTTGCCCATGACAAGCTGTGGCACAGCACGACAAGGTTAGAAGGACGTTCTGGGTACAGCACAACACACTTGAAGTCTTGCAGAGATGAGGCCAGAGGCTCCTGAGGCAGCAGGAGCCAATAGGGAAACCCCAGTGAAGCACCTCAGAGGAATTAAGGGCTGTTCCTCAAAGAATGCAACCCTTAAAGGTCCTTTCCAACCCAACCTATTCTATATTTCTGAATGGGGTTGCGTTAAAAGCAGCTTGAACGTGTCACTGCAACAATGCCTTTGCATCCCCCCAGAGCACAGATCCGGGGCAGGAGCAGTTGACACATTTCTCCAGCACTCAAAGCTCAAATTGAAAAGCTGCCATTAACATTAAAAGGAGAAAAAAAAAGGCTTTTTAAGAACTCCATACATTTCTACTTCTTTCCCCTTCCTTTCCTTCCTTCTGATTCACCCTTCTGATATTTTCCTTGGATTTCACTCCTAATGCATTCATCCTTCTCAGCACATTTTTGGGCTGTTTCCATCATTGTTCTTGGAAACTTTTTTTTTTAAGGACATATATTTAGATACAAAACCTGGTCTCCCACGTCAAAAAAATCCTCCCCTCAGTCTGGAAAGGGAAAAACACAGAGAAAAGGGAACTGGGGCCAAGGGTGACAAGGTGACAGGGACCTCCAGGTGCCAGCAGAGGAGGTGTGTGTGGCATTTGAGGGGTCTGTCTTCCAGCACAGAATGGCTCCCGAAAGGTTTGATGGTACAAACGGAGGAGTGGGGACTCAAATATATTTGGAGCAAGGTTTTGGGGAAGGGTTAGGGGTTGCACAGGCCGCAGAAAGCCCACACTTGTTGCCTGTTTGACAAAGCTGGCACCATCCAGGCTCCTACAGATGCCACTGGAGCGTGTGGGATTGGCCAGGCTGGTTTTAATAACCCCCAAAGTCTCATTTTGCTCGGCCCGCACCCAAACATCTCGTTTCGAAAAGGCAGGTTGGGTTCCAAGAAGCACTCGCAGGCTTTTCATAAACACAGTTTCATAATCTTCATCAAGAATTTTAATACAGGGGGAGCTGCCTGCCAGGAAATGCATTTACATTGTCAGCTGCCGAGAGAAACAGCCCTGCACTGCTGCTCAATACCAGAAACACCCTCTCTCCCTTCCCTCCCAGCTTTTCCTCTCTTCCTCTTTGGATGAAGTGTGGTGCTCAGGCTAAAAACCCTGGCAGGGAGCCAGGCAGCTCCCTGGAGCATCCCCTGGATTGGGGTGCAGCCCCTTCCCTTTGCCCACCATCATCCTGCTGCCACTTCCCGCTGAGCTGGACCTCAGCTGGCACCTCGTGCTTCACCTCTTCTGTATTTTGGGGGGTTTAAAGGCTGAAATCAGTGTTTCCCCCCTCTCCCATTAACCTGCTGAAGGTGCTGCTGCAGGCCCTGCCCCTGGTGAGGGAAAGCTGTGTTTTTGGGCTCTGGGACATTTCCTTGCTGGTATTCAGCAGCTCAAGGGATTAGGTGAGGGCTTTCCCACCCTCTGGCCCATTGGGGTTTCGCTTTGTGCCAGACACAAAATACCCAATTTGATGTACTCCGGACCCAGAGGGCTCCTTACGGTGGGAATCAGATTTTACAGCCTTTTTCCCAACAGCTGAAAACGCTCTGGCTGCAACCACCCTCCAGATGCTGCTCCAAGACATCCGCACCCAGCTATGCCTGCTCTCCCTGGGAATGAACGGATGGATCCTGCCGTGCCTCCATGGAAAGCCAAGCGTCACCTGCAGGGATTTGGAGACCAGAGAAAGGACAAGGGGAGGTTGGAGAAAGACCCCAGGGCAGCTTCAGCACCAGCAGCTCCTTCCCCACACTCATTAAGCTCTGTATTACACACAGGAAGGGTTTTTGAACACCAATTCCTGGCACGTTGGACAGTTTGTCTATTTATAAGCCTGTTCTCAAAGTGGCTGACAAAAAAGGACGAAGAAAACAGCCTCAGTGC
The DNA here is from genome assembly GCA_036023395.1 of Myiotriccus ornatus. Lineage (NCBI taxonomy): Eukaryota > Metazoa > Chordata > Aves > Passeriformes > Tyrannidae > Myiotriccus > Myiotriccus ornatus. The sequence continues at coordinate 2,008,948 of JAYRBT010000067.1, forward strand.
AGTGAAATAAAATGATGAGATCAGAAATACACGTCCCACATGGTCCCTCTGAACCTTGTTTGGCAGAGGTGGGCGATGCCAGCTTTCCAACAGGAATGGCACCTCTGCCGCTTTCCTTTTCCTTGTGAAGTTCCTGCCTTATTTATTTGCTCAAAATGAAAAAAAAAAGAGCTGGGGGAAGCTAGAAATCCCAACCCTCTGCCAAGTGTTTTGAAGTTCCAGCACGAATTGCCTTTTACAGGCAGAGGTGCGGAGGGGAGGAGGTAGAGAAAAGGTCAGTTCTGCCGGAGGAAACCCCAAAAATGCTTTGAAGAGATGAAGGGGCTTTTCATTGTGCACACAGTCCATGGAGGGGCAAAGTGCTGAGTGGATTTAGGGAAAAAGTGAGGGGAAGGAGTGGATGGGAGGTGTTTGTGTGGTTATGGCTCTAGCTCTGTCCCTGCCAGAGCAATACAGCCTGCAAGATACAATCCCAAAATGGTTTGGATTGGAAAGGATCTTAAAGCTCATCTCATTCCACCCCCTGCCGTGGGCAGGGACACCTTCCACTAGCCCAGGTTGCTCCAACTTGACCTCAAACACATCCAGGGATGGAGCAACCACAGCCTCTCTGGGTACCCATGCCAGAGGCTCGTCACCCTCAGGGTAATAAAGAATAAATCTTAAAATCACTAAAAATTTAAAAGCTGCAACCAAAAAACCCCACCTCTCTAGAGCAGACGGAAAGCTGCCATGGACTTTCTGAGTGGTGCAGTGTGTCTGAACACGGAGATATTAATTATTCTCATTAATGTCCTTCTTCAGCTCTTCAAGGTGCTCACAAAGCTGCTTCCACGTCCTCCAGAGCTCACTCCCCTCTTCTGCTGAAAGGATGCTGCAAGTCTGGGGCAGTGTCCATCTCTCTGCACGTGTTTGCAAACTCACAGAGGCAGCAAGATCCCTTGGGAAATCCTGACTGCAGAATTGGGAGGAAAAGAACCTCCCCTGGTGCCACAGGATTCTCAGGTCTGCAACCAGGAGCAACACACAAGCCACTATGATGCACTCAGTGGCCGTGGGGAAAATCCAGGTATGCTGGTGCCTCCCATCAGGCTGGAGGGGTCAGGCTGCACTTCCACAGAGCTCCCTGGGGGCTCAGCTTTCCACCCGCCAGCGGAGCAAGATGTTGTACCTTGTTTGTGTTTCTATGGAATTACCCTCCCTGCTGGCTCCCATCCTGGAGCCCCTGCTGGCTGCATCTCCGTGAGGTTCATTTCAACATGAAAAACGGCCTCCTAGGAGCAACTGCGGTTGATTTAAAATAATAAAAATTAAAATCTCAGGTTTGATGACTAATCCCGGGGGGAGCGGCTTAAATTAGTGTGAACCAATCAGCCACAAAAGACCAGGGGAAAATTCCTGCTGGACCTCTCTCTTCAGTCCACTCCCTGGCTTCATTTTCCATTCCCAGATCCTTCCAGCCTGCAAACATATACAGTGTTGCCTCGGCAACTCGGAGACGAGATATATGTTCACGAAAAAATGAGACAATCTCTTTCCTCTGCGATTGCCTGGAAGGTGGAAAATGTAAACCTATTCTAGTCTTAAAGCAACGTCAGCTCGGACCAGACACAGCCCAACCAGCTCTCACATGAGCATTAATTACTCTCCTCTCATGGGGATCCACCCCCAGACATCCCTGCTCCTTTATCCCATGGGAGGCTCAGGACAGACAGACTCACCAAAAGATGTGCTTTGCCCAAAGGTGTGTTCTCTCTTGCACACACAAATTGGTTATTCCTTCACCTTCCAGGAGCCCAGGTTCATTTGTGAGCTCCTGTTTAAGAAGTAAACATGCTTCCAGTCTCATCTGGACCAGGACTTTATTCAGATGGGCAGGGACACCATTCATGGGTGTCCCACCCATGCTGTGCTCGGTCTTTGGAACGATCTTCCATCTCAGGGATGATCTTCCATCTCAGGGCCTGTGTGTGCACGGCAAATCAGCAGGCAGGACACCAGGAGCTCAGAGCAGAGTACCTGAGCCGTGTGGTATCTCAAACCAGCTTTAAATCCTTCTCTGAGTTCCCACTGCTCTGCACAGCATCACCCTTTGTAGCCCACAGTGCTCTTTGCATCCAGCTGGGATGAGGCCGCCCTGCAACAACACAGGGATGTGAGTGGAGATCTCCCACAGCCATCCCCACCATCCCCTCCATCTGCACAACCTCTTTGGAGCAGCATCTCCACTGCCACAGGTTTTTCTCCCTTCTCCTTGTGCTGGATTAATCCCCATCCTGGGAGTTCCATCTGCATTACCAGATCCATCTCTGCACCGCCTGATATTCAGTAGCCTCATTTCAGGTTGAAATTGTCATTTGCCAGACTAGGACACCACCATCACCACTCCCCTGGGTATCCGAAAACTTCCTCTGGGGGCAGCTTTGAAATGCAGAACTGGGATAACAGAGGACAGCAGATCATTACTCATGAAGACAAGGTGCAATATGCTCTGCCAAAGTGTGAAAAATATTTATATCCAAATACAAAGTGTCTCTCAAATTTACAGTTCCTTGCACGCTGCAGAACCCGAGCTGGATTTGTGGGAATGGAATGAAGGTAAAGCATTTCTTGCCATTAAAATATGCCAGTGCTTGGCTGCAGGTTAGATGAAGTGAAAAAAAAGGGTGGGGAAATGGGATTTGATCTGCTTTTTAAAGCAATAATAGTTTCCCTGAAAAGCCCCACAATCTGTAACATGCAGGGGGGAGCAGGATTAGGGTCATAACTAATTCCCAGAGAAGAAAAATGATGCCCTTTCACACGCTGGTAGCATGTTATCTTTAAAACAACAAAAAAAAAATGAAATAACTTCAAATATCCCCATCTTCCACCCAGGAGGATTGTTTTGAACTTGTTTTACAGGGACCATTCTTTTCTATTGATTCAACATGGCCTCCTTTGGACTGGAATGCAGCAGGAGCAGGATCCTGCTGTAGGAGGGAATGGGTATTTATCCCACTGAAATGATGAGTTGTTAGTGATAACAACCTCTGGAAGGGTAATTAAACACTGTTTTGGCAGCCTGGAGTAGATGTGAAGGTCCAAGAGCATTTCCTACATTAGAAAATAGGGATGTGACTGGAGTGGGGATGTTGGGTCGTCCCAGCCCTGCTAGTCCCTTTCTCCCTCCGTTTTTGATAACTAAGCATCCCAGGTTTCCACCACAAGACCTGTTCCACCTCTGAGCCAGCCTAAAGATGAAGGCCTGAGATCCAAACCATAAACTCCACCCCAAAAGCAAGGAGTTTGCTTCTCCCAGCAGGAGGAATGTCAGATTCCCAGCTGATCGTGATAAAGTGGCTCCTATTTTCCCATAGGTAGCACTGGGGAAGGGCAGGGAAATTCATCCCTATTGATCCATGGTTGGCAATCCAGACCCATTGAAAATGCAGGTGGAACTTTAGGTACTTGGGATGCATTTCCTTAAGCTGGAATCTAGGCAGGAATCCAAGACTAACACCCTCCACCTCCCCTCTTGCAAGTAGTGCCAAGGGCTCTTTAACAACCACAGTGGTTGAGGCCCGGGGTAATGTCTTATCCATAAGTTATTCAGTATTTCCTTTTAAAGACAAAATAGTTGGAATACCTCTCTTTCTCTCTTTAAATTGCAGTTGTGGCTGCTGCTGCAAAAAAAACCCTCTCTGCACTATTTCCATATGCAGCACCAGGCTGGGAAGTGTCTGTTCCATGGGAGTCCCACCCCTCCGATTTTATGGGAACTGCAGCGTTATCGAGTTTATAGTGGCGTTAATACCCTCAGAGATAAAAGCAGATCCTTGGTACCATCAGAGCTTGGTGGGGCTGGGAAAAGGGACTTCCCAGACTGCTGGTCACGTCTCTGTGTGTCCCTGGTGGGTTTCTGGGGCAGGCACATCCCCTGGCTCTTCCATGAGGAGATATCAGGGATGATGGCCAGGGGGGATCCTTGAGGAGTATGAGCTGCACCCTCTGTCCCAAACCAAAGCCTGAAGACCAGGGAGACCTGAAATCCTGATTTTTACACCAAAACAATGCCACATAATCATGGAATCACATGATGATTTGGGTTGGAAGGGGCCTTGAAGATCATCCAGTTCCAACCCCCTGTCATGGGCAGGGAACCTTCCACTAGACCTGGTTATTCATATTCATGTCCTATATATATATTAGTGACTTGACTATGTCCTAGTCCAGTCCTCAACAACTTGGAAAACTAGGAAAGGCCTGGATCCATACAACATATCTCTAGCCTTTTCAGGAAATTGCATCTTCTTCCCATGGCAAAGTTTGATTACCGTTTTCCCCCCTTTCCTTCAAGTTTTTCAGCCCTTTGTTGAAAAAATGAACAGAGAAAAGCAAAAAATATTTTGTTTTCTGGCATCAGGACTCATCTTGGGAAGCAAATTCCCATGTAATGAATCGTTTCTGGGGAGATACAGCTGTAGATAGAGACAAATGGACCAGGCCAAGCACTGCAGTGCCTGGAGCAGGTGGGGTTTGGCCAGAATGAGGACGAAGGGACTCCTTTGCTAAGGCTTGAGGATGCAACCTAAAATCGTGGCTCTCTGGCTCCCAAAGGGCAAGATTTTCCCAAATGCCTCAGAGCCTTTAATCCTAGTGGGATTTAGGGCTTAGCAATTTGGAAACTTGTCCCAGGAACGATTTTCAGATATCACTGTGTGTGGACTAGTGTGGACTTAGGGACCATCACCCTCCCTCCTGCAAGAATTCTTTCCCACAGGTACCATGAGTTGGATCTTCCTTAGATGGTCCCAGAGCTCCTGACCCCTCTTTGATGTGAGCAGCCAATGGATATGAAAATGTTACAGCTACCACGGAGGAGCTGGGCAGGAGGAGCTTCCCATCCATCCACAGCACAGACAGCAACTTGCATTTTTTGAATAGTTCAAGAGATAAGGCATTAGGAAGGGAAATGAATGACGTGGGGTTTGATGTCCTGTGCTGCATGTAATGCTATAAAAACTATATATATATCTCTCCATACCTGTGCATACATAAAAATATATATACACACACATTGAACAAAGGAGATTCCATACTCTGGAAAAAGTGCTCGGTAAGCCCAGCTCTCCTTTCAGCACTTGGTAAAAACATCAGGCACAAGGTCAGGCAAATTAGAGCAAATGGGACTTCACACAAATTCCTGACTGGCTTTTCCCCCCTCCCCTCCTCAAAAGAGACCTATTTTCTGGTCTTTCTAATCTGTGTGTGAAGAGGAAAAAAAAATAACAAGAAATGGGTGCTCTGAAATTTCAGTCTCCATGATTTTTAGGGACAGCCTCTGCCTAATCCCTTCCAGACACAGCAGAGGTCCTTTGGCATAAGCTTGGAGTTCAGCTTAACTGGAATGGCTGATAAGGAGTTGCAGGATTCTGTTCCTGGGAAGGAGAGAGGGATGTTTTAATGATGACACTGTTGCTCTACAGGGGTTGTGGAATGTGGGTTTACAGGCTGCTCCCATTCCAGTACCAAGGAGCACAAACCCTCCCAGTGCACCTGGAGTGGCTCAAAATACCCCCCCCCACACTGTGATTTAAACCTCTGCTCCAGTTATTTCCAAGTCAGGGCATCCCTCTGACAAAAGATGGGGGTTGAGAGGAAAAAAAAAATCATTCCAGGACACAGTATTCCCATGAATTTTCATGAAATATGATCAAATCTTCGTGTTGCTGCCCATTTTTCCCTCCTGCCCTGCAAGTGTTTCCAATCTCCAGCAATACACGATGGGTGTCCTCCATCTCCCCCTCCAGTGCAGAATTAATGCAGATATCCCCTCTCCCAGCAATTTGGCAGCACTAGGACGTTTTGGAGACACTTTATGCCGGTCCTTTTGCATCCTGCTCTGGTCTTGCTTTTCCTGGGATATGGGAAAGGTTGCCAGTGGTGCAATGCAAACCTGACAGGGTTTCCCACTCCATCTTCCTCACCGCTCTCAAAGGGAATTTTTCAAAGGCTCCTAGATGCAAACCCACCCAAATCGCAGCCAAAATCTTCACCATCATAAACCCTGCCATTTCAGCCAGCAAAAATACCCAGAGAAAGGAATGTAGAACAGCATTATCACCAAAAAAAAACCCCACACAAGGAGTCATTTTCCCTAAACTATTTTCACATTTTGTGTCAGGAATGGCAGCTTCAGAAGTGGAAAAGAAAAGCCTGGCCTAGAGCTCTTCGATGTGTTGGTAAGTGCTCCAAACACCCATTTCCATTTGAATTGAGGAGCTGGATCACTTTGTAGTCTGTCGAGAAATATATTTTGGTTTTGTGAAAAATGTCAGAGAAAAGGAAAAAAATGTCTCCTTTGATACTTCTTTTTACAAGACTTTAGGCTTCCCTTGAATAGAATCTGCCAGAACCTTGCAAGAGGAGAAATATCCAGTTTGGGCTTTCTAAGAGAAAACTTCCATTTGAAAATAGTATTTCCTCCTCCTCTGCCCCCTCCCCCTTAGGATCCCTCTCATCTTGTCCTCCCCCTCCTTCTGCTTGAAAGGCAAATTGTTTCCATCTCCAGATTAGCGTGCTGAGTCCAGATCAATTCCTTCATTCCTGCCAGGTGCAGCTTTAGCTTTGTTCCAGAAGCTCCCGGATCTAAAGGAAGATCCCACTGAAAAAATGTTTTGTGGTTCTAATCACTTACAAAGGTTCCCAAAGTCGCCTCCCTCTTTTTTGTAGGCTGGTGAAGACACACACAGACATACAATCAAGGTGGCACATCCTGGGACAGGGTCAGGTTTGGTGTCAGCTGGCAGGGAGGTCATAATTCTCAGTGTAAATTCAGCTAAAATGAAGCTGCTGCTCCACTCAGGAGGCTGGGAGGGAAATACCCCGTCCAGTTCCCCTGGATCCAGCCAAGGATCCGAATGTTCAAAGGATTTTGCCTTGCAGACAATCTCACCTGGATGGAGGCTGCTCTGTGCAGGACCTCTCTCCAGCTGCCTTTTTGACTTTTAACAACCAAACAGTGTTTTATCTCTGTTGCCCTGTGGAGCCCAAATTCAGATCCTGGCTTTATTAACCCAGAATAGTTCGGGTTGGAAAGGAACTGAAAGCCCATCCCATTCCACCCCCTGCCATGGGCAGGGACACCTTTCACTAGCCCAGGTTGCTCCAACCTGGCCTTGGACACTCCCAGGGATCCAGGGACAGTCACAGCTTCTCTGGGTAACCTGTGCCAGGGCCTCCCCCCCCTCCCAGGGGAGAATTTCTCCCCAGTATTCCATCTAAGCCTGCCCTCTGGCAGTGGGAAGCCATTCCCTATGTCCTGTCACTACATAACCCTGTAAAAGGTATCACAGTGCCTGCAAAGCATTTAATCCACACAGGCAGGGCTGGAGAGGTGAAACATCTTCTCTGGGTCAGAGCTGATCCAGATTTCACCTTGTTTTGCTTTGCTTCCATAGCCCAGGGATTCATGTGCTCCCTTCCCTGGACACCTGGCAGGGTCTGGCCCCATTCACCTCCTCCCAGGCTGTTCCAGCACCTGAGCAGAGAAGACAAAGATAAAGCAGGGGTGACACAGGGCTGTTCCTCGGCTGTGCCACCTCTCCTTTCCCATCTGGAAGCACAGAGCCCTTCCCTGAAAAGGGTTTCCACATGAATGGCACCATTGAGCTGCCTGGTACTGAACACACCTCCACCTCCAAATCACTGCACAAATGATATTTATTTTGGATGCCTCGAGTCACCAGCAAAAGTTTCCCTTGTTTTCATCTTCCCAGCAGCTCCCAGCCCACAGCAGAATGCTCTTCTCCTGCCAGCCTAGACAGAAAAACAGGAAAGGCCAGGAAAAATCACCCAAAAAAAGGGTGGCACAGCACTCACAGCCACCCCTCCATCAGCACACACAGGGTTTGCTGCAGCACCGGAATGTCACTGATACCGGGAGACTGACAGTGAGAAATAAAGCCAGGCTGAACTCTTCCTGGATACACCTGCATGCCATTCCCCCCTGAATTCTCAAAGATCCATAAATAGCACAACTTCAGGCTGGTTTTGCAAACCCTTCCAAGAGGAAACAATTTGGAGGGAGTTAAAATAGTCCCCTTGAATTTTTTTCAGCCAAGGCAGGCACAGAGCTGGTTCCTCTATGGTTTCCCCGTTCCGAGGAGATTGCCACTTCGAAATTTTCACCTTTTAAATTTAGCTGGAAGAACGGGAATGGAAACAGAAAAATCCCCTATGGACCGAAGCAAGTCTTGATTCGATAAGAAACCCTTCAGATTTTTTACAAGCTGAGAAAAATCAACAGAATTATTTGGACTGAGCCACAAGCACTTTCTTAATTATTAAGCTTTTCGGAGCTGTCTGCAAACCGCAGAAACCATTATTCACACAGGTCAGGCTTTGTGTACCTGACCTGGGAAACCTCGCAGAAGGCAGAATTTAAGACTTCCTGAAAATTCTGTCAAGCCAAGGTTTTCCAGTGGGTCCTTGGAGGCAGCAGGCACTTGGGAAAAGAGCTTTAGCCTCCCTTAAAGAGGCGCAGATGCCACGGGGTAGGGGGGGTTTGGTCTGGAGCTCATTCCGAGCAGAGGTTGAGCTTTAACGAGATGGCAGCACCAGCTCTGCTTTATAATACGATTTTTAATCTCTTTTCACGTAAAGTTTGGGACTGTGGGAAGCCCAGACGGGCTGGGGACTGAGCTTTGCTCATCCCTGCCACGCGTGACTTGGACGTGGGTGTCACCGGCCCTTTGCGTCCAAACCCGGGGTGTGGGAATTGGCAGGGGAGGAGAGCGGAGAGGGGGAATTTGGGTGGACCCCAAAGGTGGATTGGCAGCTCCACAGGACTGACATCACCCCACTTCCCTGGGCTGGGCTGATTTAAAGCAGGCGTGGGGCTGGGTGGGCCTGGGGGCTAATTCAGGGGATGCTGCTGAGAGGAAACCTGACTGGAATGACACCTCAGGGATTGGGGATGAAACGTCCCAACAGCCTCCAAGCCAGCCCTGGAACAAGCAGAGACACAGGAGGTCAGTCCTAGAATCCCCAAATGGACCTTAAAGCTCATCTAGTCAAACCCCTTGGGACACCTTCCATCAGCACAGTCTCATCCAAAATATTTGGGAAATATTCAGAACTCCACTAATTTCAAGGCAGCACCTACAACCAGGAGTAATTAATTAATTTTTAATTACTATTAATTTTTTTTTAACCATTGCTGCCCCTAAAGGGGGTTTGCCCAGTCAGAAAAGAAGTTAAAACGTGGGATTGTGACCAAGCTGGATTTTCCTGGAGAAGTAAGAAAGGGAAGGGTTCATGACTATAATTTGAGAACAGCTTTTCTGCTGAATGTAAGAGGTTTGTGACCTCGGTGGTTAAAGAAGGGGAAGGAAAACAAATAAAGCAGGAGAAACTTGCAGTTTGGGTCAAAAATAACTGACTCTTGGGAGAGTTTTCAGGAGAAAAAGCCAAATATAAATAAAACTGGGTCAACTTAATATTTTCACTGATTTAAACCAGTGTTCTGTTTCACTTTGATTCATTCTCTTAATTTGGTGGTTTATTCTTTTAATTTATTAGAACATTTTATTCTCTCAATTTGCTCAATTCTTGAAAATCCCCTGTACAAAAAGAAAGGTCAAAAGGGTTTATTTTGAAAATGTCAAAGCAAAACACTTCTACATTAAAAAAAAGAAAAAGAAAAAAAAAGAAAAGACCCCCTTTCTGGCCAAAAGAGGCTGGAATTTGTGAGTCATTTCTCCACCACATTTTTTTAGTGAATTTACTATTTGTCAGAAAGAAAAAAGCGAGGTTAAACCTTCCCCTAATAGGAGCATGTGTATGTTGGGTTCATATAAACATATTTAGGAAGAAGAAAAGGGATTGGAAAGACCTTCCACTCACTGTGCATTTATTTCTGCATCTGTCCCTGTGCAAATTGGGTGTAAAATAGAGGTGTAGAGATAAAATCCAGACATACTCACCCCCCTTTTCCCTTTCTGCACATATTTCTCCATCAAGACCTGGAGAACCATAAAGTAACCCCCATGGAGCAAAGTGATTTAAGTTATATATCCCCAAAAATCTGCTTTTAGGTTCATTTGCATTTCGAGTGGGGCACAGTGGGTGAGACTGTTCAGGAAGAAAAGGCCCTAGCAGTGCTGGTATCTCTCTTCCACCCATGAGCAGGATCTCAGTCCATATTTTTTTTCCCCTCCTTTCCTTCACATTTCTCCAAGGTCCTTCTATTTTAAGGAATCTTCCTCCTGCCTTCGAATGATTTTCAACACTTCAATAAAACCAGAGCTGGTTGCCCAGAGAAGCTGTGGCTGCTCCGTCCCTGCAAGTGTCCCAGGCCAGGTGGGAGCAACCTGGGCTAGTGGAAGGTGTCCCTGCCCATGGCAGGGGGTGGCACTGGATGAATTTTAGGGTTCCTTCCAACCCAAACCATTCTGGGGTTCTGTAATTAAATTTAAATTAAAAGAAGACACATGGCAAGTCCTTCCAGGTGAGCTGCAAAGTGCCAACACCTCAGTCCCCTCCACGGGGGTGAAAGTGGTTTTTTTGAAGTCTCTGCTTCTGAAGGAGGAAAAAAAATCATGGTGAAAACAACAACAACAACAACAAAGGGTCCAACTGACCGTGCAGAAAATTTAAGCATCTCCAGCCTCCAGAGTTAATAAACCACAAATTGTCACGCTTGTCATCCCCAAATGTCTCTGAGCAGCTGTAGGGAATGAGATCAGCCCATGCTCCTGCTCACAGGAGAGCTGCAGATCCACACTCCAGTGTGTAAAATCCTGCCCCATTCCTATTGCCTGTATTCCCACCCCACTGCACAGCATTTCTGGGGAGACTCTGCTCCCATTCACCCCCCAGGAATAACCCACCCCTTTAAACCAGCCCTAAGTCTCATGGGATGAACGTGGCAAAGCTTCCAGTTCCCCAGGCTGGGATTTACCCCTGGGATTTACAGGCACCAGACCAAACCCTGCAGAAAGAAAACCACTGGGAGAATCCAGCACTAAATGTGAGAGCTGTAATTAAAGTCTCTGATAATGTTCCACTGTCCTTGGAGTTCCCAAGATCTGCTTTGCTCCATGTTTCTTCTACAGAACTTCCTCCCTTTAGGATGAACTGCAAAAATCCCTGCTAGGACACCATAAAAGTGTCCATTAAACCATTTTTCCAGGGGAAGATTATGCTTTTTATTTAACTGAAGAAAGTTCCCCAAGAGCATCCGATTTCCTTGGAAGTGTTGGATTTGTTTCGTAGGAAAACAAAAAGATCAAACCCTGAAAATTGAAAAATATCGTTTTGATCAAGTTTTGTTCTCAAATACCTAAATTTTTTTCCTTGTCAAGAGTCAACATTTCCCTTCTAAGCATGGACATTCCTGTGAAAAATGAACATCTTCTCTGGCCAGGCAGCACCTTAACTTTGCATTCAGGCACCTCCTTAAGAGCACAGACACACAAGCTCATGGTTTTAATCTGCCTGGACGAGGATCCAAATGCAATTCTTGGGCATGGCCACGTTCATGAGACAGCCAGAAGGTGTCACAAGGACAGTTTGTCTCCACAGATCTCCAGAACGTTCCAGCAGTTGTGCTGTTGAAGGCAGCAACGAGAGGGACCCCCACAGCCCTGTGGGGTGACATCAACACCTGCCCCCAAACTCCCAAACAGGCAGCTCTTTAAAGCTCCCTTGGCTTCATCCCACGTTTTCTGCCTCAGATCAGGCAGAAAACAGCTCAGTTCCTTGCCAAGGAGGAAGGACAAGACCTCTGTGCCTGCAGGGCACAGACCCCACACTGCTCTCCAGCTCTTCTGCTCTTGCCTCCACTAACCCACCACACGATACAAACACACACATCCTTCCTCCAAATCCCCCTCCCCAGTGCTCTGTTCAGGAACACAAGTCTATCTTCACCGAGACCGACTCAACCGCCCCTATTTGCAGGGTTGATGGCACGAAATGCTTTAGATTCAGCTGCTCTGAAAAGGAATTTCCACCTCCCCCAGCTCAAGCAGCCCTTTGGTGTCCCCTGAATAATTCCTGGAGTTTCCCAGAGCTGTCGTTTTCCCTCTCTCCGTGGAGGCAGGCTCTGTGTACACCTGCTTGGTTTGGGATTTTTCTAAATGAATAATCCCGAATTAGCCATGAAATACTAAATGGCACCATGACCTCATCAGGCATTAACCAAGCATGAGACAAGCTTAGCAACAGGGCAAAACACAGCAAGCCCGAGCTGGAGACCACTTCAGACAGGGATGGACTTTCCAAGTGCTTAACAAGGCAGGAAAGAGGAATATCTTTTGTGGAGATAAGAACATCAGCACCAGAAGAGATCAAAGAGGTTGGCTGTGTTTCCCCCGCCCCACCCCCCAACGAGCTGCATCACAAATGTTTAAATCCCAATTTTCCTCTTTCATTCTTATTGTTTTCTCTTCTCCTTCTTGTTGTTTGTTCCCTTTCCATTTTTTTCTGGGCTGTCTGCTGCAGTAGAAGAATCTGTGGGATGAGGCTGACATTTCCGGTCAATGTCTTTGAGCAGAAACAGCTTCAATTTGAGGGAATTTTTTGGTTGACAGTCAACTGGAAAATCCTGATCGCTGGTTTGAGGGTATTGAGGAAAAAGGCAATGAAAACATCTTTCTTCTCCCTTTCCTCCCCCTGCTTCAAAGGAAAAACAACACAAGGGAAATCTGGGGAGGACTGGTGTGGGAATGTCTCATTTTGGCATGAGTAAAGTGGGGATGGAGGGCTGGAGGAGGGACCTGCAGGTGCAGGACCATCATATTCCACCAGTAAGGTATCCAGCAGCTCCTTAATCCATCCAGCATCCCTGAGAGATGGGTGTTTGCAGATGAAAAAACCAGGACACAGAGTCATGGAGTGGGTTTATACCAAAGCCAGGGTTAGGATTCAGCAGGTCCTGGCCCCCACAGCGGCCCTCAGCCCACCCAGCCCTCAGCTTTCCTCTCCAAAGCCTTGGGGTTCCAACAGGAGCATCCCCACCTCCCGCAGGACATCAACCTCACCCAGCCCTCCATCCCAGGAGATCCAACAAGGCCCAAGGCAAACTGCTGCAATCCTGGAGACAGCAGGTCGTGAGCTCTCCAAATCCCTCACAGACACTCTCCTAATCTAAATAAAATTGCTGGAGCCCTGGACACATCCACTCCCCACTGGGTCCCTCCAGAGCAAGAGGCAAGCGAGATGCTCTTCAAGATACTCCTTCATAAAATCCCAGAGTGGTTTGGGTTGGAAGGGAGCTGAAAGATCGTCCAGTTCCACCCCCTGCCATGGGCAGGGGCACCTTCCACTAGCCCAGGTTGCTCCAAGCCCCGTCCAACCTGGCCTTGGACACTTCCAGGGATGGGCAACCTGTGTCGGGGCCTGACCACCTTCACAGGGAAGAAGTTTTTCCTAAAACCCAATCTAAACCTCCTCTCTGTCAGTTTGAAGTCATTTCCCCTTGTCCTGTCACCCTCGTCAACAGGCTCTCTCCATCCTTCCTGTGGGCTCCCTTGAGGCACTGGAAGGCCACAATTAGATAGAAGTTTCTCTTCTCCAGGCTGAACAATCCCAATTCTCTCCCCTTTCCTCCCAGCAGAGCTGCTCCAGCCCTCTGACCATCTGAACCACTGAACCAGCCAAGCGACAGCACTGGGGACACTGAGGCACACAAGGAGTCAGGCTTAGCAAAACCAGGAGCAAACCCTGGCATAAGAAAGATCAGGTGCTGCAATAACCCAAGGCTTCATTTAATCACCAGCCCCATTCTCCCCTCAGCCCAGGAGCCTGGAGTGCTTCATTCCCCCTTCGATCAAAGCCAGGGTGAGCGGTAAAATAAGGATGGTTTGCTGCTATCTAATCATCAGCTTTCCAATCCTTAGACATGCTGGAGCCAAAGGTTTGAATCCCACCAGGATTCCCAGTGTTGTTTTGCTTTAGGAAGTTCCCTTCTGAGGAGAGATTTAAACTCCAGCTCTGTCCTGGGGAGATGTTTCCTCAGAGGGATCAGACAGGTACAGAACTGCAGCCCAGCTCTAAATCATGGTCTTTTTCTGCACTATTTGAGGTCCACAACCTCCATCCTCTGCTCAGACATCCTCTCCTCCAGGTCTGGATTCTGCAAAGTGCTTTGGGATGTTTGCATGGGAAGAGGCTCCTAATTTAATATTTAAGCAGGTCCTGATCCCGATATCCCATGCTCCATGTGCTGCCCCAGTGGCTTGCACAACACCTCTTGATCCGGGAGAAGTGGAGTGATTAATGCTAAAGTTGTCAGGAAAAAGTGACTGTATGAAGAAAGACTTTAAGTAACTTCTAAAGCTCAGCCTTCCCATTTAACCTCAGTGTACCAGGAAACCCTGGGACCCATCCTGCCCATTCTGGGAATTAAATCCCACTTAGAGTCCTGCTAACAAAGCTCAAGGAAATGCAGAAACTCTTCCTGCAGTGAACATGGCCCTAAAGGCACGAGCACACACAAAATGTCCCACTCACAAGCCAGTTATTCTTACTTCCCACTATTTTGGTGCCTGGGCTTATGGAGACACCTGAAGAAAAAGCTTTGGGAGTGTTTTCAGGCTTTGGGGCTCTGTCTTACAGCCAAGCCCTGCCCTGGCATCCTTTGAGATGAGCAAGTGGCTGTAAATCCCCCTTTTTCCTACCTGCTCCCTCTTTAGAGCAGGGAGAAGGATTTTGTGGAAGGATTTGCACAGCACCCTGCACTGGGGCTTTGACCTCTTTGAAGCCTCCAGCTGATATTTCAGAGCCTCCCTAAGCTCCCACTGATCCATAGAGCAACTGGAAGGGGGAAAAACCCAGCCACGAGGATGCTTTTATATAAAATATTTATTTCATTATCTCAGAAGAGTCTAATGCCACGTCTACACAGCAAAACTGCTCGGGGATGTCATTCCCTACTCAGGCTTTTCTGCTGGAGCCAAATATTTATCGTGTGTGGAGCGAGGAGCTTGCAAATGCAGGCGTAGGAAGTTTGGTTTTCTTGAATAAGTTTTGAGGCAAATTGCCTTTTGCCTGGGGTTTGTGTGCAGAAAAGTCCACAAGAGGTAAGAGGTGCTGGATTTAACATCCACATTTTGACTGGCATTGGGGAGGTAACCACATAGATCCATCACATTTTAGGCTACAGCAGGAAAACAGCCCAATTTCAAGCACAGGAACCCAAGCAAATAAACTCCACTTCACTACAACACTAAGAATATCCTTAAAATCTAGTCTAAAATAACAATACAAGTAGCTTCAGCCCAAAATTACTGTCTATTGTTGTTTTCAGTTCCCCCAGTCACATTTTATAGAATAACAGACCAGTTTGGGTTGGAAGGGACCTTATTCATCTTGTTCCACCCCCTGCCATGGGCAGGGACACCTTCCACTAGACCAGGTTGATCCAAGCCCTGTCCAACCTGGCCTTGGACACTTCCAGGGATGGGGCAACCTGTGCCAGGGCCTCCTTACCCTCACAGGGAAGAATTTGTGTGTATTTATCCTAAATTTCCCCTCTTTCAGTTTGAACCCATTCCTCTTTGTCCTATCTCTCAAACACTGAAATACTGGGCAGAAACATTTCATATTTTCCAGCCAATTCGAAGCAACACTTTTCACTAAAACACACACAACCAGTTTCTCCATGAAGTGGAACATTCAGGGAGCCAATTCAACGAATCCTTTCTTTGCTGGATCCTGTTCACCACTGGCAAGGAGCCGATGGATTCAGGGAGGAATCTGGTTCATTTTGTCCTCTTAGGAGATAGAGACGTCAGAAGGAACAGACAGAACCCCTTTGCTGCCCAAATCTCATCTCACAGCATCATCACTATGTCAAAGTGTCCTCAGAGCTGGCAAGAGAAATCGGAGTTCAGACACACGTGTGACACTTTGGGCTTGCTTAGCTCAGTTAACAAGTATATCCTTCAGTACAGTTTGTATTCAACACTGGAGACACAGTCATCCAGTTATAGGAAGCAGAGGGAAAGGGGAATGATGTGAATTCTCAAAAGTAAATTGAAAAAAAATATATAAAAATAGCTGGAGAATCAATGAAGCAACAATGTACAGTCAGGTCAGCCCAGATGGTAAGGGAAACTGGAAGAGGGCAGGAAGGGCTGGCTAGGGATCCAGCTGGGATTGGGAGGATTACGAGGCACTGGGAGAGGAGCAGAGGGAGTTCAAGGGGTGCAGGTCAGAGGGACACACGACGTGGATTTAAGGGAACGGAGCTGCTGAAAGTCCCGTGCTTTGGGCTTGGGGGAAGGTCTGATTCATACCAGCTCTGAGTCACTTCCCCAGGCCACCCCGAGGTCTCTGGAAGCAGGATGACCAGCAATCCTGGCATGCCTTTGTGTGCAGGGATCCAGCCTGGATACAGGAGGGCTCTGAGCTTACCTGCACTGGCCCATCTCCAAAGTCAGCTCTGCCAAAACAAACAGAGCACTGGAGACACGACCCAAGCACTGCACGGCCAGGGAGATGCATTTATGGGCTGGGATATCCCGGGAAGGACTGGGTCTGATGGTTCCAGGCTTGAAAACCAGTTTGCAGGAGCAAGAACAAAATGTAAACTCACCCTTCTAGGAAAGCAAATTGCAGAGCTCAGCACTCAGGGGTGGCAAAGCAGCAGTGGACAGGATAGAGTAAATAGCTTTCCAGTGGCTTGGGAGTTCATTGCAGGTTGTCCTGAGGTTCTTCCAGGCAAACCTCTGTGCTTAATGTGTTTTGGATATTTGTGCCCAGGTGTTGCTGTTATTTTAACACGGTTTTATCATCAGCTGATAAAGAGTGGGATTCCTTTTTGACATCCTTCACTCCTGCCTGCTCCCTTGGGTCCCAAATTGTTTTCCATATTCACTGCTCACGAAACTCAAGGACAACGGGAGAGGCACCTGATCCCAGACTGTCAACCCAATAGCACACACAGCACTGGGCATGAAATCCATCCCCATGATTTTGGTTAAGCAGCTGCAGAAAAATCAGGTGCTGTGGTTTCTTGAAGAATTCAAGGAGCTCCAGCTCCCACAAGGAATTAAAGCAGTGTGGAACGGGCTGTCTTAATGCAGTGCCTACCATGGAGACACGACGGGACCCAAATATTGCATTGCAACACCCTGCACTGAAAGAATCTCCACAGACAAACACAGATCCTAGGGCAGAACCAGACCATCAGGGAATGCATCTTCCCCCCCTCAATGACCTGCTCTTGCCTTAAAAAAAGCCCAGTTCCAGTATTTTCCATTACACCATATAATATCAGCTTAAGGTTTCCAAGCATGCCTTTAATTTAAGCTTAATAAAGCTGTTATTGTCCACTCATTAATGAGTGCTTTTTATTGTCCACGCATTAATGGGAGCCCCTGGTGGTCTAGTGGTTAAGGACGCGGCGCTGTCACCGCCGAGGCCCAGGTTCGATTCCTGGTCAGGGC
>JAYRBT010000067.1:2026485-2037569 GCA_036023395.1 Myiotriccus ornatus
AATGCGCAGGCTGGAAGGTGTAAAGACCTTCCCCGGTTCTTCGTTCGCGAAGACTGGCCATTACTTACATTACTTACAATGAGTGCTTATTAAAACCATATTTATTGCATATGGTGCTGAGAGATCTCGCAGAGAGAGCCCGAGGCAGCAATCCCTCCCTCCACCCCGTGGTGTTTAATGAGGGATCCATGTGGAATTCCCAGCAAACGTGTTTCCAATAAGCACTTGTCTCAGCTGAGGTACTGTGCACATACCTGTGTGTGCACCCACACAGGATGCAAATGAAATGCAGGTTTAGGAACTGTGTTTTCCCAGCACCAGCGTTGCTCTGGGACAGGATGAAAACAGGTTACAGTGTGACACCTAGCAAAAATCAGGGTTGTGTTGATTAATGTTTTAATTGAAGATATTTAGTGGTGGGTGATGGGCAGCATTTAGACCCTCCTGAGTCCTCCCTATCGGCCAAGAATTGCCCCCAAATCAAACATTGCAACCACAACAGGCCTGAAAATGAATCTTGTGGTTGAAAGGCTTGCTGAGATCCAGAGATAATATCAATACCAGAGGAAAAGCCCTATGCTAACAGCAGGCCTTTTGCTTCCCATAGCCCAAGGATGAGGAATAATCTGCTACTGACGTGAGACATCCCTCATTCCTATGAATAGAAATTCCAAAGAGGAAAAGCCTCCTGCATCCCAGAAATTGCATTTTCAAATCCATGTGTGTAGACAGAGAATCCTGATTTTGGTACTCAGTTCCAATTATTGAAATATAAGAGTTTTAATCACACCACAGATAAGGAAAGTGCACAGGGGAGGGAGGTGGGCATTTGTCCCTCTTTGGGATTATTTTCTCTATTAAATGTCTTGGATGCACAAATGATTGACCCCCCACCAGCAGCATCTCACCCTCCTCCCCAGAGTCCCCCAACCCACTCCCCCAGGTTGTTTTGCTCAGCTCCATGAACCTCGCTGTGTGTGTCAGTAGGTTGTTTTTTTTTTTTAGGTCTGATTTTTGGAACATTCAAAAATTCTCCCCCTCCTTCCCTGCCTTTTTTTTTTCCCCTCAGAGCAGCTTAGCCAGAGGTTGGGGGTAGGAGAGGAAATGCTGCCAGAAAAGCTCCTAACAACCCTCTTTGGAGACAGGCTTTATACACTCAGCTGTCCCTTGTAAACTAAGCCCTGTGTGAGATTTTTTCCCGAACCTTTCAATCCCCCCTCCTTGCCATCGCCCCTCCTGCTTTGCTCACGCTGCAAATATGCAGGAAAAAAATACTTGGGGACAAGAATGTCCTTTTGTGCTGCAGGAGAGAGAGGGCAAGAGGAAAAATAAAACAACTGGGGCTGCAAAGAGGCAGAGGGGGAGCATCAACATCGCCTTGGCCATCCTTTCCTGGAGGGCTCCAGCAGATTCTGTGGATGAAGAAAGGTCCTTCTTCCACACTCAGGTGCTCCAGACCACAGTGTGGGAGGAAAAACCACCCCAACAACATTATCACTGGGATCTGTCAGTGGAAGTGACAGCATGGGGAGGTTGAGCTGGGATTGTTTTCCTGCGTTCTGAGGGCTGGGGAGGTTCAAATATTACCTGAGCAGACAAGGTCAAGCTCTGCAAATGGAGCAGTCCTTGGTGGGCATTACCGATCCTGAGGTGGAGCTGGAAAACAGGGGTCCCATGAAGGTGGGAAATGCTTTTTTGTGGAAGCAGGGATGATTTACTAGTGTTGACTGGGTGGGATTGCTCTTATTTTAGCTGGAGAAGGAACCCATCCCACTTGAATCCCTCTCCGAGGCTTCTGCTGCGCACAGGAAGGAAAGAACACAGCCACGTCCCTGCAGGACCTGATGTGGCCCAAACCCTTTGGAGAAGGGAAATATTAAGTTCTTTGTGGCTTTGAGTAGTATTTGAAAAACCCCAATAAGCAGGATTTGCTGTGTTGTGGCTAGAGGAGATGTGTCAGCACAGCGAGGCTCCGGGGTGAAGGATTCCTGGCTCCAGCTGGGATGGACTAGGTGCAGAAAAGAGGGGCTTGGAAAAACATGTCCCTGCTGACCAGATGTGTGTTCTCTGCACGCCTGGGAGAAGAAACTGCAGCTGATTAGCAAGCCAGGGAACTGCTGTCACCTCCTTGAAGCACTGGGAATGGCAGCGGGTGACCTGGAGCAGCAGGACCGTGCTGGGAAAGCTCCGTGGCGAGAAGTTGGCAGCACTGGGCATTATTACTCAGATCATCCTCAGCACATCCCCACCACGAGCTCAGGAACAGTTCAGGGCCGTGTGACACCGTCCCAGAAGCCATCACATCACAGGAAGGCACTGCCATGCTCAGAGCAGGTGGGAGATCCTCACCAGGGTGCCGCTGACATCCCTGTGATGGATGAGCACCACGACTCCAGCACGGCCTGGGCCCCCAGCCTGAGATTTCACTCCCTGAGTTAATGGAAATATTATACACATGGAGCTGGCCCCCTCCCAAAGACACTCCTGCCTTGCAGAGGGAGTCACTGCTCACATCACTCTGCTCTGCAGATGGATGGGCTGGAGGGGACAGGGGGAAGAAGGAGCCAAGAGCCGTTCACAGGGACGTTGCGAGGAGCACTTGTCTGTCCTCCTGGTGCAGACTGTGTGAGGCAGGGGCAGGAAAACAACCTGCCACCTCCTGCACCCCAGAAAGGCTCTTTCCAAGATGACTGTGCAAGGAGGGGCCCAGGGCTCACCCATCCTTCAGGCATGAGGTGCAAAAGCCGTGGGACTCATCCCTTCCCTCGCTGTGCTGTGAGAGATAAAACCCCCCTAACATTCTGGGGTCAGAGGAGGTTTTGCTGGATATGAGGAAGGTTTTCACCTAGAGGGTGGTTGGCACTGAACAGGCTCCCCAGGGCAGTGGGCACAGCCCCAAGGCTGCCAGAGCTCCAGGAGGGTTTGGATAACACTCTCAGGGACAGGGTGGGATTGCTGGGGTGTCTGTGCAGAGCCAGGGGTTGGACTCCATGATCCCTGTAGCTCCAACTCAGGATATTCTATGAACATCCCATGACTTCATAGAATAAGCAATTAAAATTCAAGAGAGAAGAGGTCAAGAAAGAGATTTCTGCCTTGGTGCCTGTGGCTGTTTTCAAACCCCATGCAATGCCCTGGCCTTCCTTACCTTTACAGAGTCCAAACCCAAGGAGGTTCTTGTTTTTATTAACATGTTTTACATCTTTTACAACCTCCCTGCCAGCTGGACAGCTGCACTCAGGGCAATTATATGCATCATCTAAACATCATCTAAAATGAAAGGGCTTCATTTAATTGGGTTATTTAAATGATACTTTTGATGGAAAAAGCCAAGCAGACTCAACAGAATATTTAATGCTCACATTAGTTTGCATGAGTACAAAACATTATCTGAGAGCCTTGGAAATGAAGGGCAAAACTTCTGGTGACTTCACAGGCTGTGGAGCAGAAGTTGGCAAAGAAAGGATCAGGGAGATGACGCAGGGAGCTGCCACCTGGAAAGAGCAGCAGCACTGCCCTGCCAGAGGTTTCCAAAGGGAATTCTCCCTTTGGTCACCAGCCTGTGGTTGTTCCTCCCCTACAGAAATAGTCCTGCCACAAGTTTAAACTGTTTTTTTCTCCTGCTTTTCTCCTGATTTCCTCAGTGTGGAAAAGAAAGCAACAAGTGGTTTTAAAAAGGGAAAATTCCTTCCCTTCAGCAAACCCAAACCTGAAAGCACATCTGTTGTTGAAAAACAAGAAAACTGGGATTTTGTACCAAAACCAAGATGTGTAGTTCTGGTTCTTTCAACTCCCTAGTCAAATTTGGAAGCCTAAACTGGAGATTTTAAGCTTGTTTTAGAAGCATGACAGAAAATACTTCCAATTTCCTTACCTTCTAAAATACACACTGTGCAGGTGCCAAAGGCAGAGGAGACACAGGGCACCTGCAAGAGGGGAGGGACAGACTCAGGCAGCACAGCATTAAAAAAAACCCCACAATTTAAAAAAAACCCACCAAAACAAAACAAAACAAAACAAAAACCACTTTGCACAGACAAGTTGTATTTAACTTTTTCAGATCAGTTCTGCTGGAATACAGATGCTGAAAGGGCTTCTCCTTCTGCATAGAAAGTGATTAGATCTAAGAGCCAATTCCTGAATGCCATATTCAGTATTTTCCCACTGAAAACACAGAACAGCAACAGCAGACAGAAAAGAACACACATAATTATCCCTGGAAAAAAGTCAGGAAAGATACAGTGTTACATCTGTAACACTTAAATGGGGAATTACCAGGAAATTTTCGGGTTTCACGGACTGTGTAAAGTGTTTTAAAATGTCCTTTTCCCCCAGTTTCTCAGGGAGAATGAAACATGAACCTCTCATTCTTTCCTAAATGCAGCCCAAAGTTATCACTGTGAGTAATGCAGCACCTCAAAGTCCAAGTGCTGGACCAAACCCTTCCCACCGGGCAGAAGAAGGCACGAGGAACCCCCCTGTGATGCCCCTCTCCCACAGCCCTTTGCCCAGGGCAGGGAGAGTTCCAATAGCAGCTCCATGGCTTTTCCCTGTGCCCCTTCCAGCCCAGGAGAGTGGCCAAAAGTGTCAGCAAGTGAGTCACCAGCCCTGGAAAGACTTGTGCTGCTAAGCCCAGCTCTTCCAAGTGACACAACCACTCTGGCACTTGGCCCCCGCTGTCTCTTTAATCTGTGGATCCATAACCCTGTCCCTCTGCTCCAGAGGGCTCTCATCATGTCACACACACCCCCCTTGGACCTCAAAACTTTGGGATCAAACAGCCCATCGCGGGGGGGGGGTAGAAACAGATGTGCCTCTTGAAGCTGAAGAAGCCGGTCTTCAATCCTGACACTTTATGAGGGCTTTGGAGGGGGAAGAACCAAGCTAAGGAAGGCAATAAAAAAACCCTCTTGCTTGGCAGGAGGGTGGCAGGGAGACTAATGTCCTTGCAAATTCCTAGTCATGGGCAGCCTACAGCTGTGGGAATGGTCTTTAAAATAGGAAGGAAAGGTGGGGTGCTGGAGGCAGTGAGAGCAAGTGACGTAGGGAATATCCCACCCAGGTGATCCCCACAGGCAGGGAAGGGATGGGGTGCAGGCACAGCGGCAGAGCCAGAGCTAGGATTCATGGGGTGCAAATATCCCCAGGAGTCGCCCACACCAGGGTGCATTTTGGCACCTGCTGGATTTGGATTTGGCCTGGAAGCTCAGTGAGAACTGGAATGACATTAAGACTCCTAGCATGCCACATGTTCCCTGTGTAAAGACATCCAGAGGCAGATCCTTATCACTACACCTTTATTAAATGATGACTTTCATTACAAGGCCTGGAGTGACAGGACAAGGGGAATGGCCTTCAAGTGAAGGAGGGAAGGTTTAAATTAGATATTAGGAAGGGATTCTTTACTGTAAGGGTGGTGAGGGGTTGCCCAGACACGCTGTGGCTGCCCCACTCCTGGAAGTGTCCATGACCAGGCTGGATGGGGCTTGGAGGAATCCTGTCTCAGTGGAAGGTGTCCCTGCCCATGACAGGAGGTGGAACTGGATGTTCTTGAAGATCCCTTCCAACCCAAACCACTCTGGGATTCTGTGATTATGCTGTAGCACACAGACCTGATTTGATGCTCTACCCCACCTCCTGCAGTCTCTAACCCCCCTCCCTCCCAGGACAGTTCCCTGACTCCAGTTGTGCTGGATTTAACTCCAGCGCTGGCTCTTCCCAGTGCATCTGTGAGAGCTCAGCATAATCTGTAAGGCCTGTGCATTCACACGCAGCAGAGCTTTAAGGAGAAAGTGTTTCCAGCAGATTCAGACAAGTCCAACACACCATTTCCAAACCCAGCAGCATCCCAAGGAAAAATGTCCGTGGCCTGGACCTGCAGCGCAGGCTCTTCGGGAGGTCTGTGAGGAGGAAAAGAGCCCTGGAAAAAAATAAGTCTGAGAAATTTACAGAGTTTGGCTTGGGATGTGGCTGTGCATCAGAGCTGGGCAAACGAAGATCTCAGAGAAAGATCGGTTTGGCTCAAGCCAAAACAAACTTTTTCCAAAAACCCAATGAAGAAACCGAAAATTTAGATCCACAAATAGCCTCAGTCCCTTCCCTGCTGTTTCCAAAACTCCACTTCTTTTGGTGAATTAACTTTTTGGACCTCCTACAATGAAACAGCCACCACTGAATACCAACAGAGGAACTCAGAGCATGTTCAAATAAACACTCTGCATGTGTATATTTGAATCTTTCATCGTGCACTAAGTTTTGTGTAGGACTTATTTGTATTTGTAAACTTTGAGATAGAGGTACTCTGAGAGTTTACTTTTATGTAACATCACACATCCAAATAAACCAGAGCACAAATCCCATCCAGACCTGCTTACCTTTCCCCCTAATTTCATGCTTGAATGTCCTCCTGCCCAAAACCACCAGGAACAAAGCAAATGGAGGACACTGAACACCAACAACCTGGTTCACACAATGCCAGGCTGCAAAAAGCTCAAGGATTCTGTCTACAAATCCAGCCAGAAGATTCCAAACACGACTGTGGGATTGGCAGCAGCAAGAGATTAATCGCGTTTAATGATACTTAACATTCCCACCTCAAATTAATTTAGGTCTTCACGAACCATTTGATTTCAAAATGGGTGAAAAAAACTGGCAGCAAAATACACCACAAAAATGGGACTGTTGGGATCAGTGTAACCCCAGTCAGTGAGTGTGATTCCTGCAGGACCCTGATGGGACATGGTTTGAGACGGAAGAAAACCCAAACAATCCTCAAATGGAGAGGAGAGAACGCAAAGTGTGCCCATCTTCCCACCTTAAAATGCAAACTCTGAACAGTCTGAGGTGTCCTAGGAAAGAAACACATCAAGGCCTCCAAATTTTTCACTCCACCATCCCCTGAAAACACAGACACGACCAAAAGCATCCCAAAAATTGCATTCAGGTTCATTTCACCTGTCAGCAGCTACACAGGGCTCTTGGATTTTTGGTGTGACAACTGGTCCAGGACACACGCAAACCAACTGCAAGTGCTCCTTGTCAATGAAAAATGATTTCCACCATTTCCATCTCACCCAGGCTCCTCCCAGATCGTTTTCAGGGAAAACCCATGGGGTGGAGGCAATGACAACCTCCCTGAGCAAAGGGGATACAAAGCTCCTCCTGCAGTCAACTCCCCTTCTGTTCATTGCTGGAACAAGCACAAAGGACACAGGGGAAAAAACAATAACCACAGTCCTCCAAAAAACTCCTCAAAGGGTTTCCTTGTGAATGAAATGCATAGAAAATCATTTTTGTGGTTTCTTGTTTTATCAAAACCATCCCACCTCCTACGTCAATAAAGGGCCATTACTGGTTACATGATATTTCTGGCTTGTAACCCAGTGTCTTGCCCGTGTTTCTTTGCACTGGGATCAAAAATATCTTGTGTGTGAAGAACTAGGCAAATAATCTGAGGTTTTAACAGTTGTTAGCAGCTCAGAGATTGGTGTTTTTTTCCTTTTCCTTCATGATTCCTTGTTGACTGGGAGTCTTGATTATCTCTTCTCTCCAGCAAAGCGACCCCCCCACTGAAAACCCATCTCCAAATCTCCGTGAATTGCAGCAGGAGCCACAGGCAGGGAAACCCACCTTGCAGGTATTTGAGGAGAGTGTCAGCAAGGAATAAAACCAGGGGCATTCCCTGAGTGCTTTGCAAACACCTTGAACCAGGCCCAGTGCAGGGGCTGACCCTGCCTCAAGAGACCACTTCCTTCCTCTTGGATACACAAATCAGGAGTCATTTCCCACAAACAGGTGGGGTTACAGTCGTGTAGGACTGAACAAGCAGAGGGAAGACAAGCCCTGCTGCATCCCTGCTCTGGGGTTTGCTCTCTGGCCACTTCAGCTCCGAGATGCAGCCCCGTAATGACCGAGTTCCACTGGTGTGCAGCAACAAACAGGTTTTACTCGTTGCACTGTAACTACCTCTGCACTGATGTTGCTTTCCCTAATGGTTTCTTGGTCTCTGGGAGCTGCTGATCTTGCATCTCTCCCCTCAGGCTCTTTGATATCCCCATCCATCTGATCCTTCTCAGTGTCTTTTCCTGCTGATCCCAACCCCTCCCATCGCCTTTGTAATTCTTTACCTCTGGGCGTCCTCTGACTTTCAACCAAAGCCAGAATTGTCCTTGTCCAGCTGGGTCTGCCATTAGTTTTATTTTAATTTCGTGTCCTGCTCACTCCTGCACGTGGAGATGAGGCAGATGCTTTGCTGTGGGGCTCCACACTCCTCACTTTGGGAAGCACTATAAGCAGGACCAGATTATAAATTACTCCTGGTAGTTTTGAATGTGGAAGAAGGAAAAGTGATTCCCCCCTTGCATCCTAGTTTTGCTGCCTCAGTTTACAGTTTGGGGGAGAAATAAGGGCCCTAGTGTTATTTCACAGCTCTCCAGAGGCTCTTCCAGTGAAAAGAGATGAGTTAAATACACAAGCCTCTTTGGGACACTGTCTCCAAACATCTTGGAAGTCAACATCCTTGAAGGAGCATCTAATTCCCTGAAAGGTGAGGTTATTCCTAATGAATCTCCCCAGGGGAGCTAGAAAAGGGAGGGGGAATTTTTGCACATGCAACTGAAAATCCTGGAGATGGCTTTTGGCCGGGCTGTGCTAATAAATAAGGACTAATTTCTGCAAGCATAACTCATGCTGGTGGGAGATAAGAAAGGAATGCAAGTTCCCTCTGAGACCAGCCTAAGAAAGAGTTATCCTGCAGGATCAGAGCAGCAATCATGGAGTCAACAGCAGAGGCCAGTCGCCAATAATAAATCCAGCCTCAGCAGAGCAGACCCTGGAGCGAGCATTTCCACCCGGCAGGAGAGCAGGAGGAGTGCCAAGCTCTCCTCCTGGAGCAAGGACTTGGTGTTTGCAACACAAACTCCATTTAAACAGCAGGCAGCTTATCTGGGGTTGGGGGGGAACGCATTCCTCCAAGGTGAGGCAACAGGAGACAGCATCAGTCCTTCCAGCAGTGATTTCAGTGCCACTCCTGTTGGTGGAATCAGCAGGGAGAGGGGAGTTGGATCCGAGTGGTTTCAAGCTGGAGGGTGTCCCAAGCAGCCCAGCACTCTTTGCACTCATGGGAAGAGGAGCAAACCTAGTTCTCTCTGCTCTTGCACAGCTTCTGCTCCACCTGCTCCTCGGTTATCAAGGGATGGAGGTTCAACCAGCACCAGCATCACTGCCCAGTGACCCTCACATTTCTTCTGAAAAACTCCCTCTTCTTTAGCTCTCTTAGTCAAGACATTGAGTTGACTCAAACTATTGTCCACTTTGGATCTCAGGGATGCCAGGTAACCTTTATCCTGTCACCTGCATCATGCTATGGATGCACAATCCCCATTCCTGATCGTTCTAGTTGTTTAGAAACCCTGGATAACGTGAATTAACCTTCTTGCCCTTTTCTTCATGCTCTGGCTGCCTAAATTTTCCCATTGAACTTTCACCAGTGGAAGGTTTTCACCGTGATTTCACAGAATCATGGAATGGTTTGGGCTGGAAGGGACCTTAAAAATCATCTAGTCCAACCTCCCTGCCAAGGGACACCTTCCACTAGATTGGTCTTGTGTGAACATACAGCTCCAACCTGCATGGCTGGTTCATCCCACCTCACTTTTAACAAGGTGATTCTCAAATCCCTGGCTAAATCCTATCCTGATACATATCCATGTGCCCAGGATACATCCTGTAAGGAGAAATCAATGTTTAGTTGGCAATCCTGAGCTAGATTCTATAATTCCAGCCTAACACTTGGGAAATGCTTAGTTCCCTGCCCACGAGGATCTTCTCTCTGATGGGAGCAGGACCAAGCAAAGCCAGAGAGACCAGAAATCCCAATTTAAAATGGAACACCTGCCTGTCAAGGATGACAACAGAAAGAGCTGCACCAGAGGGCTCCCAGTCATGCAGAGAGAGGAGGGCTGGAGGCTGAGTGTTCTTCCTCCTGCTCCTTTAACCTGTGTGAGCTGGAACAGAGGGGAAGGGACACCACATTCCTCTGAAAAGGGGGAGCTGAAACCCAGCTCTTCCCCACAGATCAAATCATGTTCCCAGAGAAATCTCTCCACCTGCTCTGTATTTATAGATGAGAAAAAGTCAAGGGAGCGGATCTGTGGAGAAAACAGGGTGGGAAAATCAGATCTCAGCTATGCAGCACTGCATTTTTCTGAGAGTATATTAAATAAAATCTATATTAAACCAAAGCCACATTGTTGAAGTCCTGAGGGGCTAATCCAGTTTCCTATCTAATCCTGCATTTCCCCAGCACATCTTCTAACAGGGTCTCAGAGATGTGCTCTTAATAAATGGAAAAAAAAGTGGAAGAAATTCACAGCAATCATCTAATGTTTTAAAAATTACAAAGGAGAGTGAGACATTTGGGGCTTTGCTGGAGCTTTTTACATACTGCTTTTTGACATACCTGCTGTTGTGAGACCCAAATTGGCAAAGACAGGCAATTCTGCCACAGCAGGGACCGTGAAATCTGTTTCTGGAATAGGGATGCCTGCATAAATGAAAGCCACAGCACCTACGAGGTGAATAAACAGAGTTGCAGCGTCAGCTTTCCCATTTACTGGCAGCCCCAGGCTCTGCTCCACACAGTGACTGGTGCAGAAAGGGCTCATTTCAGTAGAAACCCCAATTCCAGAGCAGCAGGCTCTTCTGGGAAACTCAGCTCCCAGCAGTGACTGTCTGTGGCCAGATTTTGGGGGCCATCAGTCAGCACATCCCAGCTGATGGGAAAAATCACCTGCGTCTTGCGCTGTGTGAGGCACATCCCTCCATGAGAGAGAGTGAGAGGAATGAACTCATGCAAAAAAAGAGTCACAGAATCCCAGAACGGTTTGGGTGGGAAGGATCTTCAAGCCCATCTCATTCCACCCCCTGCCATGGGCTGGGATACCTTCCACTAGCCCAGGTTGCTCCAATCCCCGTCCTTGGACACTTGCAGGGGTGGGACAGCCACAATTTCTTGGGACACACATCACACATCCCTTGGGCTCACTGGATTGCCTCCCCAGTTTCAAACCCACTTGTTAATTCCA
>JAYRBT010000067.1:2044346-2055040 GCA_036023395.1 Myiotriccus ornatus
CAGGATTAAAAAAAACCAGCCACAGCAAGCTGGCAAGGAGCTCTTGGCAGCTAAAATAGTAATAATAATAATAATAAAAACCCCACAAAAATTAAAACATTGTTATTATATATGCCAGGGATCCTCCATCTGTTTGTTTGGCAGAGCAGAAACTGAGATGGTCTTGCTGTTGGGACCTTTGTTCTGCACCACCCCCTTACTGCACGTCCGAAGCCTTAGAGATGAGAAAACATCTTCATTTGCCTAAAACTTCTCACCCAAGAAGAGCAGGATGACAGCAGAATCAGGACTGATGTTCCCAGAGGGATCTGCCCTTCCTTGATGTGTTGTTTGTGCTCTAACAGTGCCTGGTCCAGCATGTAGGTGGAGCAAAACGTTGTTTAATGATATAATGATAAATCAGTTTATGACTTGTCTACCTGGCAAAAGCCAAGCTGAACACTAGTCCTATTCCTCTTGCACCACTGGAAGATCACCTGCAGTTCCCATCGTGGCAGGAGAACATACATTCCCAGAAACCTCAGCCTCAGGGTACACGTTCACTGCAGCAAGAGCAGATCTAATCTTAAATATTCCTACAGGTACCACAACTGTGAGCCACCTCACCCTTTGAGGGGCCAGTTGCCATCTTCTGGAAAACCTCAGGAAAAAAATATGTTGTAGAAAGTTCCAAAAAATGCACTTTTTAATGGTAGATTCCCACCTCCTTCTCTATGGCAGAGAGAAAAAGCCTTATCTGATACTACCCTTGCCCACCTTCTGCCAGTTGAGACCAAGAGCAACCCTTTGAGACATCAAGCTCAAGGTGGAAAAACTTACACACAGCAAAAAAAAAAAACAACCCACAAAAAAACAGTGAGGAAAAACCCACTTACCCACGACTTTCAAGTTTCCTGTGGGAAAATTAGGATTTTTGGTTTCTGTCAAAAAAAAGGGATTTTTCCCATAACTTCCTCTCTTTCGAGAGTTGCTGGAGTTGCAGCCAGTTCTATTCTAAAGCTCTTCACTTTCCAGCATTAGGCTGGGAATATAATAAAAATAAGCTTCTTTGGAAGAATTCTGGTATTTCTAACTCCTTGAAGAGCTGCCTTTCAGAGCAGCATGAAGAGCCATCAGCAGCTTTTCAAAAACTGACAATGCGAGATGGAGCAGCACAGAGTAGAAATGTCACCAGGAGCTTTGGAGAACAGTTTAGCTCCCATTCCCTTCCCCAAGCTATTTCTTTCTCCACGTTTCTCAGAGACAAATTATTAATTACTCTCAGAGAGAAGAGAAGAGAAACCCTTCAAAAGTGTCTCTGCTGTTCAATGTCCACTTGAAGTGTGGTCTGCCAGACTTTGGCTGAGGAGCTTGATCACTCATTCAGCCACCTTGGCTCAGCTATAAACACCTATCCGGAGCCAGATGTCCAAAAAAACCAACCCTGACATACAAACCTTCTGCTGATGGAAGCAGTGGGAGCTGCTCACTGTTCTGGCTGCTGGGAATTATCCCTGTCCTTGTTTCTTCACCTCCTTTCAGGTTGGTGGGAGGTCCCACCAGCTCCACACTGGGCTGTGGTGACCCTTTGGAAGAAGATGTGCACAAAAGGCAGGTTCTGCTGGTTTATCACACATCAGCAATTGCTTTTTCTGAGTCGTGCTGTTCCGCCAACTCAAGTCAGCAAGTCCCATTTTCAGTATTTAAGGCAGTTAAGGGGTGAAGCACTCGCAGCTCAGACTAGTGAATGGTCCTTCCACTTCACTGGAAGTGACCAGCAAACCAGCAGGGGTTGGTTGACAAGAGATTCCCACTTCCAGTGTTTTAAGGGAAGTCACATCTCTGTGTTAAGGATTTCACCAACTTGTTTAGAAGTTCCTCCCTCCATATATTCACTGAAAATCAAAGACAATTCGTGTGAGTGAAGTTATGGACCACATCCTTGCTCCCTAACAAAAGTAAAAGTGAAAGAAAGTGAAGCTGACCACAAAAAGAAATTAGGGGATTCTTAAAGTCAAAATCGTGTTTTCCTGGTATGACTGAAGTGACAAACCCTCAGCACTGCATTCCAGTAAAACCCAAGGCACGTTTGCTAGAGCAGCTATGACATCAAGGGACCAGATCAGCACAAACTACAAGCAACAAGGAATGTGGGGCATTTTTATGCCCAAGAATCATTAACTTCCTTCCTTCACTCTTGAACTGTCTGGGTTTTCAGCACTTGGTACCACATTCCGCACTGGGAATTGGCAGGAAGATGAAAGGAGTCTGCAGTCACAGAGCACTGCAAAGGGATCATGTCAGAGCCAATCCCTCCCCCACCACCTATCACTGATTATTAGAGAAAACTAAATCTCCTTGGAACCAGGAAAGTCCTTTTTTTTTTTTCCATCTTAAGGTCGGTTGTCTCCACTTACAATGTCCAGAGTAACATTAAACCTCTCTCTCCAGGAACACAAGCCCCACTGGACATCTGAGCTCGCCAGCCAAGAGCTGCCCTACCCGAGGCAGACAGAAATCCAGGATCTGGGCTGGGACAGGGAGACTACCTTGTTCTGATAAGACACAGCAGAAGGAAGACAGAGCCTCTGGGGTTTTCAAGAGTCAGTGAAGCCTCACAGCTGGATGAGAGAGAGCAAACACAAGGTTCAGTCCTGAGACCTGAGGAGCTCTTGCAAGAGAGAACATCTTCCCTTGGAGAGCTCATCCAGGCCAGTAAACAGTAACTTGAGAGGGGCTGTGGTTACTGAGTGATGCCAGATAACACCCTCATACCATGACCAGGACCTCGACCCACCCTTCCCCAATCACTTTCCCAGAAATCCAACCTTTTTCAGGCTTTTTTTTTTTTTTTTTTTTTTCAGAAAAGCTTGTTTGCTCTTTTCCTGCAGAGCGTTGGTTGCAGAGACGCTTCTGCACCCACACCGATGACCACCCACCCTCTGCTCCTCCATCAGCCATGGCCTTTTCCAAGCTCCCTGAAAGACTCCCTGCAGCACCCCGTGACTTAAAGGTCCACAGGTATGAAGTACAAGGTGCCAGCAGCATTCACACCAGTGCTTATCCAGGGAAGAACCACGACTAAACACACTCTCCATCCCTCAGAGTGTTCAAAGGCCACTCTGGACAGGGCCTGGAGCAACGTGGGCCAGTGGAAGATGTGCCTGTCCACGGCAGAGAGTTGGAACAACAAAACCTTTAAGGTCCCTCAAAACCCATTCTGTGATGTTATGATCCTATAAAGACGAGCTCAGGATAAACAAAGAGAATCCATTTACCCCATGTTGCAACCCAGAGGCACGAGCAGACACCAGTGACCCCAACTCAGCCCTGGGGTCTGTCCAGCCTGGGAACACCAGTAATGTTGCCTGTTCTGTGGCTTCTTGCCACAAATAAGAGCAATCATGCTTCGGGGGCTGCGCTCTCTTCCCATGTCTGAGCTGCCTGTGCACATTCCCAAACAAAGCATTACACCATGTGAAAAGAAGGCACGAGCCCCACGAAGCCCATCCCACTGGCTAAGACAGGAAATATCTCCCACCATCTCAGCTAATCCTCCACCAATACAATGAGAAATCATGTCCAACGGCCTCCAAAAGATTATTAAGTGAAGAACAAAAACACTGCACCGCCCACCACGACAGAGCCAAAGGCAATAAAAGGGAAAATACGAAGTGCAGCCAGTGGCTGGAAGGAGGAGGGGGAGAGGAGAAGCAGCAAACAGCTGGGAATGCCTCCAGCAAAGCCCCAGAGATGAAGCCCATATAGAATCATGGAATAGGATCAGGGTGGTTTGGCTTGGAAGGGACCTTAAAGATCATCCAGTTCCACCCCCTGCCATGGGCAGGGACACCTTCCACTAAACCATGTTGTTCCAAGTCCCATCCAACCTGGCCTTGGACACTTGCAGGGATGGGGCAGCCACAGCTTCTCTGGGCAACCTGTGCCAGGGCCTCCCCACCCTCAAAGATTTCCCCTCTTTCAGTTTAAACCCATTCTTCCTTATCCAACACTAAACACCACAGTTCCTGATGAAATAACGACATATAAATAACAATCATACACAGCACAGCTAATGCATGCCAGCTCCTTTTAGGAATAAGGCATTTGGATGCTCGGAACACAATTCCTGAAATCTCTCCCCCCCTGCTCCTCTTCCTGCTGCTCAAGAAGGTCTGTGGACTTAAACACAGCATTTGGATGGACAGCACTGAGGGGAACTTGGCATCTGCTCCAGTACCAGACTCCAAAATAGTGTTCCCAGGTTGAATAACTTGTTTTGAGAGGCAGAATTCCTCAAGATATTTTGGTGTTTTTTAACAAGTGCATTTAAGGCAAAAGCAGCAGAAAGGAGCCTCCTTCTCTTTGATTCCTCTTGGAGGAAGACTTCCACTTCTAGTGGAAGAGTTCACATATATGATCCCATCATGCTGTTGACACAGGAAATCTTAGTTTGTGGGATTTTTCAGGAAGTTATTCTCCCCCAGCAGGTTTAGACTTATTTCTTTCCATGTGACATAAACCCCTCTAATTTACTCCTTGAATTACCATTTTCAGTTCAAATCAGGGCTTTGAGGTGTGACGTAGAAAACACCCATATTGTCAAGTCCACCCTCACAATTCAGATCTTCCATTTGACCTTCTCAACATCTTCCTCCATCCTTCCTACCAACCCTTGCCCACCATCTGCCTCCTCTCCCACCCTCACAGCCAAGGAGCTCCTTATCTGACAGTGCCAAGTGATTCCAGATGATCCCTCAGCCTCAACCACCTGCACAGCTGATAAGGACAGGGCATATAAAAACCAGAGCATTTTTCTGGATCCTACAACTTGCAAACACCCGTAGATCCCCTTGCACACCTAATATTTCATCAGCACTTCTCTCTCTGTGCTGGTTTACACCTCTCCTCCTTTAACTCCTCCCAGCAATTCTTCCTTGGCCACAGAGGGCAAAAAACTCAGGTTTAGCTGCAAGCTGAGCTCTGCCCTTTGCCAAATCCCAAGAGCTGAAGCCAGACTTAATCCCCTGTAAAAAACAAAGGCCTGGGAAACAAACAGAATTGGGTTTAATTTGTTGTTTGCTGACATTTTTGATAACCAACACAGGCACCCCGGAGGGCACAGTCTCTCCTCAATGAGCTTTTCACTCCTGTCTCCATTACAGGCAGGGATATTAATTGATCTCCTCACCTCAGGAAAATATTGCTTGTGTGTGTGCTGGAACATGCTGGTTTATGCTGCTTCACAACACCACCAGGTCTTTGTGTTCCTGCAAAACATCTGGGAACACCTATGGATCAGTTTGGGGTCAGTGAAACAAGGTAAAATCATGTTGAGACATTAAGATACAATAAAATACAAATAAGTAAGTCTGCATGAACCCCACATCACATGTGGACACCTAAATCTCAGCTGACTCCCCCAGAAATCTGCACTCAACTCGACTGGAGGATAACCCAGTTTACTCCATCCCATTTTGCAGTCAGATGTTTGCAGAAACACCCGGGGAGACTCAGGGACCAATTTTCTTGGAGCACAATAAAAACCTGGCTCTCAATTCTAGCCTGGCCAAGCTCCTGTTGAGTTCCTCAATAAAATTTGGTTGTTTCATTACAGTTCAGCATATTTGTATAAATATTTGATAAAGGCTCTGACTGGGCCCCTCTCGGTGGGACCACAATTATGCTAATAATGATAATACCAATAGACGATGTTCCCTCCCAAAAAGTTTGGAGTCGGGAGAGGCATCCAGACAGGACTGGAGCAAAGGATTATCATTATCACTGCTTTCTGTGACTCAGAGGGGCTCACCCAGAAGTCACACACAAACTGCAGGAGTGCTGGGAAGGAGCTCAGCATCCCAATTCCCACATCTCCCACGTGTTATACTTCAGCAGCTACTCTCCCTGCACCTTCCCCCCCCACAGTGGCACCATTCAGGTTTGGAGACTAAAGCTGTCTTTTAGAGGGAAGAGTCCTGCAGCTGCTCACATTATCATCACATCCTCCAGTTTAATAAATCCCCCAGACTCCTGATATCAAAATCTGGTTTATGATGACTCCTGGCTCAGACATCTGATTTTTCTGTCCATAGGACACTGCAAGCTGTTCTACAACACATGGTTAAAGTCCTGTGGGACACTCAAGTGGTTGTAGCAAAACTGAAACAACCCACCACGTTCCACCGAAGGTGTTTGCCTTCACCATATTCAACAAATCCTTCAACAGAGTGACCTGTCCCAGATTTTGGGTATGATGTCTCAGTTTGAGACAATTTGGAGGGCAGAGACCTTGTGATGAGACCTGGTCACTGCATGCCCTCTGAGCCATCATCCTTCCAGCTTTCCCACACTGGTGGGTACATTCTTCCCCCAGGAGATTACCACCCTTCTCTTAAGTCCCTCTAAATTAGTGGGCATATTTGGAGAAAAGAGAAAAGAAAAGGTGGATACCAGAGTCTTTGTGGAAGCAGGACAGGGTATTTTATTCCAACAGAGAATTGCCAGATTTTCCATGTGAGTAATGCTGGGTAGGTGGCACAGAGGGAATGAACATCCTTGGAAGTCTAGAGAGAGAGATCAACATGCACATATTGCTGGCTCTGCCACCGAACTGAATATGCACATAGAGCACATCTGAAGGCAATCCCCCACCATCCCAACCTGCTCCCAGGGACAGCTGAACAGCACTGGTAATGTGGGGTCTGAAGGCTTGAGAGCCCTGTTTATACATCCCACCAGGACACTTGTCTTCTTATTTGCAACACAAAAACCACAGGAGACCCAAGGCCAGGTCAGCTCCAACCCCCCCCAGGCACAGCTGTTGGCTGGCCGGTGTTTATTCCTCCTGTGTTTATGCACCTGGTGATTTATGTGCAAACCTTACCCATGACAAATCATATCCCGGGGTTTGTTCCCCACCCAGGAGGGAGGGGGTTTCTCTCCACTGCACCAACCACCCCAAAAGCTCATCCCATCCTCCAGCAGCACCTTCCAGACTGGCAGCACTGGCACATGTATTCCCTCTTCTACCATCCACACCCTCAGGGATTATGAAACACTTTGGGTTTGAGTGTTGGTTTTTGGTTTTTTTTCAGGCCTGGCAAGATTTCACTTAATAAGAAGTTTGCTGTTTTGGCAACCAACCATTAACAACTGCTCTGTGTCTGCTTTTCTCCTGCTCACATTTACCTTTTCACAGCAGCCTCCAGACCCAAGTGCTTCCTGAGTTAGGGAAAGGTCCACAACACAGTGCCAACAACCTGCAAATTGCAGATATGCAAGCTTACTCTTCCCCATCCTCATATCTGGTTACCCAGGAGGAAAGGCAATTAAATTACCTGGTGGAGAATAAATCACCAGAAACAGCCACTAATCCTTGATATTAACTTGTTTTCCCCTGTGTCACAGCAAGTCCTTGAGTAAATACCAGGCAAAAACCCACAGAATTCCAGGATTCAATTTGAGAAGAGTTTCTAGAGTGCCCACAAATAACACAGGGCACAGGGGTAGAGTTTCTTTGCACTGACACATTTATTTATAAGATGATCACAGAGCAGATTGATGGGAATTGGGGTCTATTTATGCTGAATTTGCCTGATTTCTAACTCGAGATCTATTAAGCTGGCTAAACCCTGAGGCAGCACATATTGCACATTAACATGGGATCAGAAAAGCCAACAGAAGCAAGCATGGGAATTCTGGGTGTTTTTAATTCCCAAACAGCTCACCTGTTGCAATATGAAGCTTAAAATCTCTACACGGGTCTGCAGGAACACGGAGTTGCCACACAGGTTAATTTTAAACTGTCTGAAAGAGGGAAAAGCATCATTAGAGGAACTTGGTAGCCACCTCTGCTTATTATTCGTGGTTGCTGATCTCCAGTTCTGTGCCCAGTTGCTTCTCACCTACCAAGTTTGGCAAAAGAAAATCTCCCACATTGCATAAAGCACTTAAAGAGATTCAGAATGTGCCTGTGATAAAGCAGAAGTAAGAACAGAAGTGACCCAGCAGCTGCTTCTCTGTGATATTTTTCCAAAACAGTGCTCACCTTTAAACAACCACCCACATCCAGAGCACTCTCCCTGCTCACCACTTTGGCCAGACAGCATCACACACCAGTTAATATCCTATTCTTGCCCATTTCTTGCAGGAATCACTGAATTTTCCATTAATAGAGGAAACCTAAACACCCACATTGCACCATTTTGCCCACTCCCTGTCTTGTGGTCAATGATGTTCTGCTTTCCACTCCTGCAACCCTTCCCAGCCCAGCCTGGGCAGGCTCAGATGTGCAGTGCCAGTTGCTCCACTGGTCAGGCAAGCTCTTCACATCCACGTGGCAGCAATTAAAGGATGGCCTCCACTTGGCTTCTGTTCCTTTGCTCTCCTTCCCACCCTTTTATTTCCACCTTAGCAGCATCTCTCCAAGGAGAGTCTCTCTGGGTTTTCTCTCTGGCCACCCTTTCCACACCTGCAGACATTCTTTTGTGCCAGTAATCCCCACAGATCTCCCCTCAGTGCCATCCCAGCTGGCATTTTCAAACCTCCTGCCTCCATCCCATCATCACCCTGAGGTGATCCAAGAGCCCTTTCTCCTGGGGGGGAATAATCCCACCCTATTATCTCCCAGAGCTTTCCTCTGGGAGCTTTCTATAAGACAAGGGGGAATGGCTTTAAACTGAAATAAAGGAGGTTTAGGGGAGATATTAGAAAGAAATTCTTCGCTGTGAGGGTGGGGAGGCCCTGGCACAAAGAAGCTGTGGCTGCCCCATCCCTGGAAGTGTCCAAGGCCAGGCTGGATGGGCCTTGGAGCAACCTGCGCTAGTGGAAGATGTCCCTGCCCATGGCAGGGGATTGGAACAAGATCTTTAAGGTCTCTTCCAACCCAAGCCAGTCTGGGATTCTCTGATTCCTGAGCCTGGAGGTGGACACACCCTCCCCCCTCCCACTGTGCCACTGCAGAAAAGCTTTCTTGCCCCTCTTTCCCTTGCTCCCTCCCCTGGACTCTGTGCTGTGCACAGCTCCTCACCTCACAGTGATGATTTTCCCGCCTGGAAACAGAAAATTTCTGCATCATTCCTCCTGGGACAAACACCCCTGGTAACTCTGCAAGAACCCAAATCCCCCTGCCCCAAACGACAGCACTGACTCAACACAAAACACAACCACACTTAGCCAAAGAGAACAGGGGTATATCCACAGCTCCGAGGGATTCCAGCCACCAGGGCAGGCACTCCGGGCTTGGGAGGAAGCCGTGGGATTTATTTGTATCACACAATGATGAAATGCAACAGTAACTAAGGAGGATGTTAAGCCCCAGCCAGTAAATGAGGTCTTTTGAAATCAGCAAGCCCAGAGAACTCGTATTTGAGATTTAAAAGGGACCCGGCCAGGGAGTGCTCTGGATCATTAATGTTGACTTTTAATAAGTCTTTGGAACACTGAGGGCTGGAAGAAAGCTTGTGTTTTGCCAGAGTTTTAAGAGGATAGAAACAGGATGACCCACATAATTACCCACCTGTGACCCTGACTCCTATCCCAGGTGAAATAATGGAACAGCTGTAAAAGAACTTCATTAGTAAAGCATTAAAGGAGGGTAACAGCAAATGCCAGCAGCTTGGGTTTATAGGAAGCAGATTTGTCACTAAGTTGAGAAATTGTTTTGGAGTTGAATATGTTCCTTAATCGTGTGGGCTGGAGTAAAAAGAGTACAGAGCTTATACAATTTCAAGCCAACTAAGGCCTTACAATAAGCTCAGCCTTCCTATCCCTGCAGAAGGGCTACCAAAGCAGTTACAGAACCCCAGCAAGCCAGGAAATTGTGGGGTACGGAGGGCAAGTGGTCCCTGAGTCACCACATGCTCTGGGAAGGCACAATTGTATGAGGAAAGGGGAAGGAACAGCCACAGCAGGAATTTCCCCTGTGTCAAGTGCACAACATCACTCCCTGCTCTGGATTTCCTTGGCTTAACACTTCCACCAGATAGCCCATTATCTTTAATTAGTTTTGTTTTCAGTGCAACGTCAACATGACATTCATAAAAAGTTCATTTATTTGAATCCAAATCCATGAACCGAAGCATGGGGATGAACATCAGGGATGCTTCCAGGTACACACCAAAAGCTGTGATCCTCTGAAACAGCAGCAAGAGCCAGGGCAGAACAACATGCACTGGTAAAGGACCAGGAAATTCATTACACATCAGGAAGGGTTTGGGTTCTTGGTTTCTTTCTTGGGAAAAAACCCTGCTGTTTGTGTCATCTTCTGGAGTGAAGCAATGAGTGATGAACAGCCAAAAATGCTTAATGCTTTTGGATTCCATGTAACCAAGAGGATGCACCTCATCCCCAGCAGCATCACCGCCCTGCTCGAGGCAGACCAGCAGTCCCTGCCTGGGAGGTCATTTCTGTTGTGACCTTCATGACAAAGCCAGTTTTCCAACCCAGAAGCCAAAAATCTCCAGGCAGAACCCAGTCACCTTCCCCCTTGGTTTACACCAGCTTGGGAGTCCCTGCCAGCTCCAGATGGGGCACCAGGAAGCTGGGGAGAAAGGTCATTTTTCACCCTAAAATTGCCAATGCACAGAATTCGTGTTGGATATCACACCCCCCGCCAGGCCTGGGGCACCCTGGCCGTTCCAGGGACAGAAAGAGGGGTGGGAATTATTTCAAAATCCCCCTGATGACGTTGCTGAGCCTTTATGACTTCATCC
>JAYRBT010000067.1:2057320-2112657 GCA_036023395.1 Myiotriccus ornatus
AAGGTGAGGGGTCTGGCAGTGTGGGACACAGCCCTTTTCTGCTCAGGGTCTCTGAAGTGTCTCAGAGGGAAAGAGTTCATCGACCTGGGAACGCAGCAGATCTGGCTCCTCGCTCACCGCTTTGAGGAGCTGACTCTGTTTAGGACAAGCTTTGCTGCAGCAGCTCAGCACGAAGCTGCTTTAACAGGGAC
This sequence comes from Myiotriccus ornatus, assembly GCA_036023395.1. Taxonomy (NCBI): domain Eukaryota; kingdom Metazoa; phylum Chordata; class Aves; order Passeriformes; family Tyrannidae; genus Myiotriccus; species Myiotriccus ornatus. The sequence goes on from JAYRBT010000067.1 coordinate 2,057,512, forward strand.
AGAAGTTCAGGTAGGGCAAAATCATCAAGGACTGGTGGAATGAACAGCAAAGCCCCCGAGGGATGAGTCAGCACCATCTTTGGTGGGCAGCTCCCGACACCTTCCAAGGCTTCTGCACATACAAGTTAAACACGTGGCACGGGCGTCCCAGGTAACCTACGGGAGCACATGGGAATTAAGAGCAGCTTTCCCTTGAAACAGGGTAGTTTTCCTAAGAAAAAGCTCCTTTCCAAGTTCAGAAGAGTCCCAAGTAACAGCACAAGACCTTGTCTGGTGGGCTCTGTGATAGGGATGCTCCTCTTTTGCAGAACTTCCACATATCACACAAGATGAAGAGGTGCCAGAGGATGCCCTTGAATTCGTGGGAATATCATCCAAGTGCAATCCAGCTTAGACCTGCTTGCATGAATAACCTCAGCCACGTGTTTCACCCCAAAAGACTCCCCACAGAACTTGTCAGCACCGCGTCTCAGCCCGGGACTGACTCACACCCTGTGCTGGCTCTGGTGGTTCCCAGCGGTCATTTCCCTGCAGGAAATTCTCTCCCCAGGGATGACCCAGTGGAAATGCAGGAAACCCCACAAACCCACATCCCTTCTGCAGCAGCCTGGCGATGAATCCCAGCCAGGGGCACTGGGCAGCCCATTGACAGGCTGTATCTGCTTCCAATAAACTTTTACAGCCTGTCAATGCGCTGAATCCTACGCAATAAAATCGGTGTCAGAGAAAAGTCTTGCAGTGCCAGTGTCTTTCTATTTCCCCCCTCCCCTCTTTTTAATTTGAGGACAGCTGGGAGGGACTGATTCAGAGGCCAAGTTCGTAAGATTTTTTTTTTTTTTTTTTTTTTGAGGGGGAGAAAAAAATTACTTTAAATTACAGTGGGAATTTTCAGAGCCGCCTTCTGGGCAGAGGAGCCATTTTCAAAAGTGACTTCATTTCCAGAGCTGGCTTTCCTCCCAGTATTTGAACAAGCAAGGAAAAAAAAAAAAAAAAAAAAAAAAGAGTTCAGAAACTAGATGAAGGTTTCAAGTTTGGCTTGACTGGTTTCAAATTTAACGGTCATCAACCAGCCTTTAGAATTCCAGGCAAAATTTTAGGATGGTTTCTCTTATCAGGCTGCCAGTCCTGAAGCTCAGCCCACCGAGCAGAGATGACCCTGCACAGCTTTGCCCTCGGGAGGCATTTGACACACAGCCAAGCAACCTGAGGACCCTCAGCTGCCAGATCGGTGCATTTAACCCTGCAAAGCTTTTCCTGGGATTTTTTAAGGGATCCGGTGTGAAAGGCTTGCTTTGCATCCCTTCCCTAGGATGCGTTTTTGTGGCAGTCGTTAAGGGCCATATTTAGGCAGTTTAAATCCCTTTCAAGTCCCTGTCCCGGTGAAATGGGGAGCAGGGGACATTTAGGAGCAATTCAGACTCCAGTAAAGCACCAGCTGGAGACACTGAGACCCAGGAGACTTTCGAGCAGTAAAATCTCTTTATCCCCAACTTTTAAAACGCAGATAACATTGTTTTCTTAAGGAGCGCGTTACGAGATAAATATCCTGCCAGTGGTTAACAGGCTCCGTGTCTCCCGGGATCTGCAGCCCAATTCCCAATCCCACCGGGGACTGTTTAGGGCAGTTTCCACCCTGGCTCGTGGCTGTTTGTAATTCTTGGTTATCAGGAAAAGCTCTCCTTGGGAGGAGCAGGGCTTTGATAAAGCTCCTGCAAAAAGCTGGAAACAGGAGGAATTTCCCCCTCTTGGGTTGTCAGTCACCCCAAGATTTGCTGATCCACGAGCCTTGGAGGGAGCTGTAAATTCCACGTCCCAGCGTGTGGCTGAGCGAGGGAGGTTCCCCACGTAGGGTGCAAACAGCTGGAGCTACAGACAGATGTTCCCCACAGCAGGGACTGATGGTTCTCTCCCCTAGATGTCAGCTTTCACTAGAGTTTCAGGAAAGATAAGTCAGTAATGATCGCTGTTTAAATGACTCTTGGCAAGGAGAACAACACCAAGAGCCTTTATGAAGAGCTGCTCTTTGTCAGAAGAGCAGAACCCGTTAATTTTATTTATTTTGTTTCCATACTATATGTTAATGTCCAAGATGTGGTGGACTGGCTGCTGGAGCTCCACAGCTCCATCTCTTGATATCACATCTCCAATTTTAGAGTGAGATGGTGGGGTTTTTTATTTCTGGTGAAAGGGGGGGATTGACAGCTGTGTTGGAATGGCCACAGGAAAGAAGGAAAGCTGCTCTGCTCTGCCAGAGGGACCAGCTGACTGACAGCACTGAAGGGGCATGTGGGCTGATGGGTGGTCTCTGTCCAGCCTGCTTTCCCACAGCATTCCACAGAGCAGCTCCTTGGAGAGCTCTGCCAGCAATCCTGCTGGCCGTAAATCCAGTGATGTAACATAATCGATGCCTGTTCTCCAGGTGGCACCACGAGGAGAGAAAGCAAAGGCAACAAGCTGATGACAGAAACCTTGCTCCAAATCTCTCATGACTCCAGGAGTCACTCATTCCTGCTCTCCTGTTTAGCCTGGATGTCTCCCACCTCTTTGGACTTCAGCCTCTTCAGTGCACAAAGGTTTTTGCATGGCAGTAAACACCAGCTTTTTGATCCAAAATAAGTTTACTTAAGTCAGCATTTCCCTTTGTAAGGAGCAGGAGAGGTTCCTGTGGGTGTAGACACGGTGAAAGGGCACTGGAACTGCAATGAGGGGAGCAGGTTTTGGGGAATCTGGGCTTAAAGCTCTCCCATGTGTCCTCTAAAAGGCCACACTTTCCCCCTCAGCCTCCACATCTGCACGGAGATCATGGAATTCCAGATGATGGATCGCCAGCCTGCCCTACCAAGTGGTGAGAATTAACTGGTGCCTGTCCAGCTCACTGGGAGCCTGGGATGACAGGTAGTACAAAACTGCAAACCCTATTATATCATCCCACCGTCCCCTTGGCCAAAAACCTGCCTTTGCAGAGAAGATCCAGACACCAAACACGTTATTAAGTGAGGATGTCTGACAGTAGTTCAGCTACGTAGAGATGTTAAATAGCAATAATAATGAAACTCTACTCAGCGTTTGAGGATGCTGTACATCTTCAAAGCACTTCACCAAAACATTAACTGATTATACCCAGAATAAATTGCTCACAGCTGTTGGAGATCCATGAGGTATTCAAAGAAATAGCTGGAACATCATCCATCCTGGATCATACAGAGGATGCATGTGCTGCAGCCTAATCAAGAGCTCAAAGGAAATGACTTGCAGGGAGTTCAGCTTTTAGTGCTCTTCTGTACACCTCAAAAGATGGTTTATTGTTAGGGAAAGCAGCACAGACCTGAGCTCCCTTCTCTCAATGCAGAAGAAAAGTTGTGACAGAGCCAAAACCTTATTTAAAGTCCAGTGTCATCCTATGAAAACTCCAATTACAACCCCATCTTTGCAGAAACAGCCCCATGCCAGACAGCCTAAAGCATCTCTGCAGTGTTGAGACACAACCAACATTTTGGCTCTTCTGTAATAAACACAGCAAAGCCCTCCAACAACCCCTTCTGCACTTGTCTGCCTCAATTTAAGTGTGGATTTCACTACTGCAGTTCCACACTACGCCGAAGAAATGAAGGCTGCCCCAACCAGTTCCCATTTGTGGCTCATAAGGTACAGAAGGAGGTTTGTTCCCAGAGCTGCAGCCTCAGCTACAGGCACAGCTGGTCACTGCTCACTGCTGACCCACTCTGTGGTCTGCCCACATTCTCCCATATTCCCTCAGGGCAGAGCTCAGGAGAAAATGAGCCTGAGAAGCCCCAAACCAACCACCTATTTAACACCACTTGACCGCAGCATTAGGCTTGGCCTGCTTAGTCTGTCTCTTCCAAAAGCAAGGCAGGTCACCCAGCACAGCACCAACACACCTAATTCCTGATCTCCTCACAGCAGGAGTACAGCAAATCAGGGCAGATGTGCTGTAAAGTGACAGGAGAAAGGGATGGAACATGCCCAAGGGTGACAATGAAGGGCACGCAGATCATCTCCCTCGGTAAAACATCGTCACCATCTCCGCAGAATCCTGAGGTGAATGCCTTAAAAATGGAAACCCCAGCACCCTCCAGGGATCCCTTGGAGACAGCAACCTAGCAAAGGATGAGCTATTTAAAAGCAGTAGCCTGTCATGCTTTGCCAAACCCTCCTCACTCGAAGAACGCACCATAACAGGTTTTTCTGTTTGCCCCCCAGTTCACCCACTCAGAAGCAGCAGGGGGGGCTTGTTCTGCAAACGACAATTTAGAAGGGGGTCTGTGTGTTTATTGGGTGATTTAGGCTCTACAAGAAGGGAATCACACCCTTAGTGTGCTACAGCTTAGCTTGGTCTATGGGGGTTATTTTAAGGAAACTTTTAACACACAGCTCAAATCAGTTTGAGATAGGGGCTCAAGGGCTTGAACATGAAAGAGGGGTCGAAAAGGCCATCCCTGCCCCATGCATGGCACAAAATACCCTCAGAAAATCACACCAGCTTGAGGTATCAGGTCTGGTGTGATATCAAGAGACACTGCTATGCTGTTAAACGTGCTGCAAGGGGCACTGAGGATGCTGGTCCCAAACCCAGCTCCCTGTGCAGCTCTGTCACTGAGGATCTGCAGCAGAAAACCCAAGGCATGCTGTCAGCAGGTTGCATTCCAGCCCAAAAGCACAGCTTAAAGATATCTGTGTGGGCCATCAGAGTGGGATGGTCAGAAAAAGGGCAGATTTGAGGAGCTTCTTGTGGCCACCCCTCACCCCGAGTGCCACAGGAAGGGCTGTGCACCAACCAGGGAGGAGAGACACGGAAGGGCAGAGCACACACACCACCTGCTCAGGCTGTGCCTGCATCCAGGCAGCTCTGTCAGCCTCTCACTTGGAAAAAAAAAAAGCCACCACAAATGCAGTCTCTCCCATCCAAGCCTCTCTCCTTCCCCCTCTGAGCTCATTCGTGGCTCAGGCTCCGGGACAGCTGCCGGGTTGCCAAGTCCCTCTGGATCCCAGAGCAACACGATCAGGATGATGGCAGGGCCAGCTGCTGGAAATCACTGCAGGATCCAAACAACCAAAGGCCACGCAGGGGGAAAACAATCAAGCACCAGAAAGCCCCTCACTCCTTTCCCCCTGCCTTAGACACTGTGGGCTCGTTGCTACCACTACCCTTAAGTGGCCAAATGAGCTCTGGCCAAACAGACAACTCGTAAGGAGTTTTAAAAAATATTTTAAAAATACGCTGGGTGGGGACTGAGCAGCCCAGGGAACAGGCAGTGGATTTTTTCACACCTAAATGATTGTTTTGAATGCAGCTCAGGTCAAGTGACCTTGACCCTGACTGGGACCAGTGCCAGGTGACTCCAGTGTGGAATTCCCTCCTCCAGGCATCATCAGGAGTTCATGGAATGGCAGAAAGGTGAGCTGGGTGCCTGTAGGATCTGCTGGTCCTGGTTTAGGAGGGCTCATACGTTTCCATATCGGCTCTGCTTGTAAGAGCTGCCCAACTCAGCAAGCTTAACTCAAAGGCAGAATCCCCTCCCTACAAGAATAAAAGCCCTTTCTAACTACAGAATTACTGTCTCCTGCCACAAAACTCGTCTTAAAACACCATTTTGTTTAAATTAGAGCACATTAAGGCAAGCAACAATGTCCCTGTGCAAATAATGGGAAGCATGTAGCCTTCCCATGGTAGTTTGCACAGTGGGCTACCAAATGTCCTCAGCTGACACCAAACATCAGCCAAGGGACATGGAAAGGATGGAGAGGAGCAGGGTGCCTGCTCTCTGAACACATGGGGACCAGGAACAACACAGCTCAGCAAGTAAGATGGGATTTGGGGACACAAACCCCCACAGGACCCCCACTGACAGCAGTGGGGCTGGGACTCTGGCTTGTTCTCCCCAAAAAACAAGAGCAGGGGAGGGAGCCAACCAAAAATACTCATTTCAGTTCCCAAAGTATCAGGGATACTCCTCATCAAGAGGGGGGGAACAGAGGGCAGGTTGGGATGGGCCTTGGATGCCATAAACACTGGTGATGGTGACAAAGGCCAGGTGGGAAGCTGAGGAAGAGCAGCAGCACTCAGGCAGTGAATAATATGATATTTTACCAGCATATCACCTTACTGCAGCTCCACAGCCTTCCAGGCAGGGCTTCCCAGCTCCTGCTTCCAGCAGGCAGGATGGGGACTTGCAGCTGACTTGAATTTGAAGCCAGAACTGGGGGATGATGTTGTTGTCCCCCTTTGCCTCTGCTCTCTGTCAGGGCTGTCCACAGTGGCAAAGCCACACCACCATGTCCCCAGAGCATGGAAGAACAGGACAGATGTCCAGGCTGTTGCAGTCCAGGGTGCCCTGAGGGCCAGGAATTGCAGGATGAGCTAAGGCAGGAGGTGCTCAAGGCTGAAGGGAAGGACAGCTGTGGCTGTTCTCAGGATCTTGAGCAAGTTAATTGATAAATAGCAGAGTTGGACCTGAGGGAAAGCTGGGCACTCACAGCCAAGAGAGCTGAACTGCTTTGGAAGAAGCCCTGGCCTTTGCTGGGCAGTCTCTGTGCAAGGCACTCACTGTGCTCCCAGAGCAAGAGGCATGTTAGGGATAAATAAACACACCCCCCTCACTCAGTCATGCACAGCCCAGAGCACAGCCCTCCAGCTTCCCACCTCCCAAAAAACAGCCTCCAACAGCCAGCCCAGCCCACAGCTCATCCTGTGCAGCTGCCCCTGAGGAGCTCAGTGTGAGGAACAGCAAGATTCCAGCCTTCCCAGGGCTCTGGGAAGTCCAAGGCACACACCATCCTGCAGAGCCAGGGCCTGTAACTCCCAGTGCCTGACAGTCTTTGGGACCTCAGGGGAGGGTCAGCAGCAACTGGGACCTCAAGGTCCTTTTCTTTACAAGGCAACACTAAACACACAGCCAACTGCTTGGTAAATAAAAGCTGCAAACCCTTTATTTGGAACATTTACAACAGTCAGCAATGCAACCTTGTGCTTCTCTGGACTCTTGCAGTTATAATTCAATAAAGGAAAACTCCAGTTGGTTCCCACTACCCATAAGTTCAGCCAAATCCTATCTTGTCACACAAGCAGCAACTCAGACGCAGCCAGGACTTCCTCTGTTGCCAGCTCAGGATGCTCTGCTGCAGAAAGGATCTGGAAACAGGGAGAAAGAAAGGTATAAGCCTTCAGAAAAACATAACACACTCATATCCTCCTTGCTGCTCCTCAAGCCTCTAAGGTCCTCATTCACTGCAAGCTTCTTACTGCAAAGAGAACATCAAACACACCAGGACAGCTACTTTCCCCATCCCTTGCCTGGAAAACTCAGCCCCCCCCAAGCCTGATTTATACAACTTCGTGCCATCACCCACCTGTGAGGACAGGTTAATTGGAGCCACAGGCTTAACCTCCTCCTCTCCTGCAGGTGGGACAGTTCAGTTCACTTTGTCCTCCTCCTCCTCGTTTCCCAAACAGCCACAGATGGCTCAGGGAACTGTCTTTGAGATGCACTTTAAAGCCTCTGCGGGTGACTGATCCTGGAAGATTTGGGAAGCCCTGTATTTTTCCACTTTGTTTAAAAAGCTTCATAAGGCTTAGAGAGAATTACTGAGCAAGAGAACTTCTCTGAGCCACACGTGCACCTCAACCACCTGTCCCTTAAGCCTCCCTTTTTGCAATGTGCTGACCCATCCGCAAAATCACGCATTCAGTTAACAACCACCACTGTTTGTTAATTGCTGTGCCCTTCCAGATGACAGAAACCCTCCGTGTGTGTGTGTGCACACACGCAAAGCCCTCGTGCACACCCTTGTGTGCAAGTGATCTGTGCTCCGCTTGTGTTTGGCTTGGCTGCACAGCCTGAGCTCCGTGGGCTCAGCCAGGAGATATCCAGGCTAAGATAAACACCAGGCAGCTGCTGGGAGCCGGGGATACTTCGGTGATTAACAGCTGTGTGGGGTTTACGACAGAGCCCCCCCAACACCCCCCGACCTCCATGAGCCCTCCAGAACAGCCTGTTTCATTTCAGATTTCTGTTTGTCAGGAGAAGGCTGGGAGAGATCAGAGCAGATCGTCTGTGGAAATCACAGGTGGGAAAGCTGATGAGGAGGAGCTGTTGCCTGAAATCCCATCCCTTTCCTCGCCCTCTGGCTTTGCCCAGCACCTCATGTGTAGCCACAACGTAGATTCCCTGAATGGTTTGTGTTGGAAGGGACCTTAAAGATAACATAGTTCCACCCCCTGTCATGGGCAGGGACACCTTCCACTAGCCCAGGTTGCTCAAAGCCCCGTCCAACCTGGCCTTGGACACATCTTAGGCCTTGGTACCTGATGATTGGAGCTGATCATGTCCAAAGAGCACCAGGAAATTCCCACTCTGACTGTGCCACAGCCAAGGCAGGACTGCTGAATGGAAACCCATCCCAGCAGCCCGGGGTGCCTCATGCACCATTCCAGAGCCAAAGACGTTTTGAGGGAGAAAAGGGGTGAGAAGTGGAAGTTCCTCACAATGCCACTGTAAAAACAAAGTCTGGGGACTAGTTAATAACGTGTGGCCTGAGAAAACAAACACCTCTCCCCATAAAGATCTCCCCATAAAGACTCTGGTTCAAATGAACTGGGGCTGTTGTAATTAAAACCCACCACGGGAATGTCTGTTTTCCACTGGGTCGAGTGTGAATTTAAAGGGAGAAATAGTCCTCTCAATATAATCCATCCCCATGGGACCACTTCAAAATCCAGATATGGCTGAAAGATGCTGTGGATTGGACTCATCCCTGCATCCCATTTATAGTGAAACTAAACATATAGAGCTTCAAGCCCTTAAGCTTTTATCCAGGGAGCCTTTGTTGAAGGCAACAGCTCCTTGTCACCAGAATGCTGAAGGGTGTGGATCTGGATCTCTACTCCTCCTTTCCCTCTTTCCCACTCCCAGCTCTCTCCCTGCCCCACACCTGAAAAACCAGGTCTAGCACTAACACACCCGAGCTCAGGGGGAGTGGAGACCTCCCTGGATCGGCTCAGGTTGCCCTTTCATGCCTGATTGCAGCTCATCAAGGACCAAAGTCTAATAATGGAACGAGGAGAGCTCCCTCTGACAGCTTAACTGATGGGTGTAATTAGGGACTGGCCCACACAGCTTTTCATTAGTGCATGGCACAGCACGGGAATTATTATGGCTGTTGTGGAGCAGTCCAGGAAAATGGTATCCCCCCCAGCCTGCAGGGAAAAGGGGAACAGAAAGGCTGGGTAGAACCACGATGCCCTTAGGGATTCACAGCTGGCTAACAGGGTGTGTTTTCAGTGCATCCTGGGTACATCCAAGCACAGTTTGGTTTCACTGCATGTGGTACATTCTGAATTTTTTAAACTGATGCAGCACCTTGGTCAACAGTGTCTGAGTCTCTGAGTCTGGAGTCTGTGCTTCCTTCTCTGCAGACACTTCCTTTTCTCTGGAAGAGCCTGACCCTCTCTGTCCTGAGCCCACAGGTTGCTGGTTCTGGCTGTGGTTCCCTCTCCACCCCTCTCTGGATGCCGAGATGTCCTCCCTCGCTTGTCTCTGCTGGGTACCTGAGGTGTCTGGATCACTTCCCCTGCTTTCCTTCCTGAAATATTAAAAATATTTTCTTACATAGCAAAACACAGCCATACTAAGAAATACACTAATTTTCTAGGTAGAAACAAAGTCCTCTGGGCTCCCTTCCTCCCTCTGCCTTCCCAAGCAGAACCTGCTTCTCTCTCCTACATTTCAAACAAGATTTGGGATCTGTTAGTTTGGTTCTGCAGCTTCAAGTTTCCTTCCTCCTGGGCAATGTCTGCTCTTCTCGTGGCTGCTTCATAGAACTTGTGATTTTAAATGGCAAAGTGAAGGAAAAGGAAGTAAACTGGTTATTGTGCCAGAACCACTCCTGGCACTCCTCCCACTTCTATTTTCCCTTACTTTATAAAGCTGGAATAAATCAAAGTGAGCAATACACCAGTGAACTGATGAAAGGGGAGCAGAATCAGCACTCTGGTCCCTTGTACTGGTATAAAAAAGGTGTACTCCCAGTTTGCCTGAATTACAAGTGGCGGGGAAGGAGAATAGCCCTGGAGTGTTTATTAGCAGTCATAACCTTAATCAAATAACACTCAACGATATGTAAAGAAATCTGTTCCACTGCAGCCTCCCAAGCCAAACAAAGGAGTAAATGGGACTTCTATCAAAAATCCCTTTTAAAACTTATGCACGATGGGCTCTTAAAAAAAAAAAAAAAAAGGCAAAAAAAGTTTCTCCCAATGTCTTGGGGAACAGCCAGAACTCCAGAGGAGCCACCCTGGATGAAGCCAGGGTGCCAAGGACTCAGGCTCTGCTGGAACCAGCTCCAGTGCTGGAGAGAAGTGATGGGCCAGGGTGATCCTGCCTGCTTGGAGGAGGATGAAGAGGATGAAAAGGATGCTCTCCAGAAGCATCAAGGTCAGGTTGGACAGGGCTTGGAGCAGGGTGTTGGAACGAGGTGATCTTTAAGGCCCCTTCCAGCCCTAAAAATTCCAGGATTCCATGATCACTGGCCTTACAGGCATCTCCCAGCTCAGAGATCTCCATCTGCCCATTTCACTTTGCACGGCAGGAGCCTCATTCACTCCCTCTCCCCATCTATGGGGCTGCTTCAGTCAAGGTTTATATTATTATTATGTAGAATTACTTGGGGAGGGGGGAAAAAAAGGAAAGAAAAGAAACAGACTCCGTGTAATAGAGGTGCATGTAAGTAATCACTCCCTAATCCCCTCTGACAATGAAAGATATCCAACCAGAAAATGTCTGAGCCTGTAACTCAACCTGAAATTTAAGCACAAGGAAGTCATGTCAAAAGGGGACCTGGGTTCCCAAAAAAGCCTCTCTACTTCCAGACCCTGGGCCCCTTAGCCGAAAAAACAGAGCAAACTTCCAGACATAACATCTGAGAAGTGCAGGCCTCACAAAGGGACTCTCTAACCTCTGACAGAGAGACAACCACCAGGAAAACAAGCGGAGCAAAGGAAGCCTTTGAGCCCAGATAAAGGACCTGCCACGGGACAGGGGCACGGTTTCCATCAGAGATCAAGCAGGCAGTGGTGCACTACCCCAGGAGGGCTGGGGAAAAGCCTTCTCAGGGGAGTAATTCCAAACCAGACTGGATAAAGCCCTGGAGAGAATTTTGTGGCTGGGGTCTGTTCTCCTTCACTCTCGTGCAACAGCCCTGAAGTTGAAGGATGACAGAAGAGACCGGCTTGGTGTAGGAAGAGGAGCCCCTGGGCAGAGAGAGGGGGATTAAATAACCTAATAGTGGTTTCAGTTCTCTGGCTCCATCACTTCTATCCCACTAAGAACACCCTGAGTGTGAGGTCTCCCAGCATGGCACGGGCAGGGCTGAAAATCCTCCTGAAAGCAGCACGTGTCACCTGGGGAGGGAAAGGCACCTCCACTGGAGAGGTTGTGGACACCTGAGGTGAATACCTCCTCTGCAGTCAGTGACGACACCAAAAAGAAGGATTATGGGCCAAATTTCAGGCTACTTTTAAGAGTAGAGGACCAGCTCATGACCCAGCCTTTGGTTTTTCAACAGAGGAAGAAGACCCCTAGGACAGCATCATCTTTTCCAGGACTGGCAGCCATCCTGCTCCATTCCATGCCTGCACTCACCTTGCCTTGCCTGCCTGACCTCAGCAGCTTCTCATGGACTGCCAGAAACCCAGACCCTGTTCTTCCAGCCATCAATCACCTGCCCAGAGTGTTTCAGAGTCCCCCCTTGCAGCAATGTCCCACAGTCCATCAGATCCCTTGGGTCTGCTATTATTGCTCTGGAAGAACCCCAAACTCAAAAAAAGAAGAGCTGCCTGCATAGCACACAGAGAAATTTTCCTCCACAGTCAAGCCACAGGACGAGGGACTGGCAGAGGATGTGGGAACAGCATCATTCAATGAGAACAGGTAACTCAGAATCCCAGAATGATTTAGGTTGGAAGGGACCTGAAAGCTCATCTCACTCCACACCCTGCCATGGGCAGGGACACCTTCCACTAGCCCAGGTTGCTCCAAGCCCCGTCCAACCTGGCCTTGGACACTTCCAGGGGCAGCCACAGCTTCTCTGGGCAACCTGTGCCAGGGCCTGCCCACCCTCACAGGGAAGGATCACCTCCTAATACCTAAACTTGCTAATACCAGAACTTGTTAACACCCAATTTGCTCCCCTTGGTTTCTCCTGTTATCCCAAATTTCACGGTCCCTGTTTAGCTCAGACCCCACTAACACAGGATGAGCTACTGGAGCAACACTCCACTGGTGTTGAATTCCCGCTGCACATGACAGGATCCCTCCCCTGATACACCAGGAAGTCCCTCTCTGCTTGTTGGGAATTTTCCAATAGGATGGTTTCTCATCGGAAAGTGCCGATACACTGAAATCAAAGCCCCTGGTGGGAACGTCCCAGTTGCAGGGAATCTTTCATGGGAAACTTTTCTTCAAGCCCAGGCTGGAGCTTCCCCCTTGAGAAGGGTGAGCAAGGGCTCTCTGCATCCCACATCCCCATCACCAGGCAGAGCTGGTGGTCCCCTGGGATGGGGATGTATTTCCTTCTCCTCCTCTGCCCACCCCAGGACCCTCCACTGTGAGGTTCATGGCTCTGCAGGTTGATTTTACCCCTTACAGATGCTGTAACCCCCCGGGACACAGACCCTTCACCCTGCAGGCAGGATGTTGTTTGGAAACATGGGAAGTGCAGGTGGGATGTGAAGCCTCGCTCGTTTCTCTTCAAGATCACCTGTGCATCAGATTTTTCCTGAGGAAAACTGAGCAGAGCCTTGAGATCACCCTGAAGGAAACAGGCTCAAATGTGGGAGAAAATCCCATCCAGGAGCTGGGCTCTGTCCTGCACAGAGCTTGCAGGATGCTGTGCTGGCATGAGGTTCACGAGTGTCCTCTGCCCACCGTGGCTTTTTCCCTTGTCCCTCGAAGGCCTCGCGGTGGCTGAGACAACAGCACCATCTTGTGCCTCTGCTGGGTCTGGGGAAAGATTTTAGTGACAATCCCAAAGCTCCCTCTCGTGGATCCTGCAGCCAGCGGGTCACACCAGCCCCGATGCTCCTCTGCACATCCAAGGCTGCACATCAAGGCCATGTTGGATCCCCGTGGCAGGTGATGGAACAAGATGAGGTTTAAGGTCCCTTCCAACCCAAACCGTTCCGGGATTCCATGATCCCTTGAATTGGAGAGTTCAGAGCAGGTGTGAGGGCAAACCAGACCTTGCACACTTTGCCTGCTCTCCAAATCAAAGTGGAGAAACCACTCCTGTGGCATGTTCATCAACCACAACACCCAGGGTCCACACAAGGACAAGGTTTATCCTGTGGGTGGGCAAGCCTGTATCTGACAGCTCAAACCTGCCCCTGAGGATCACAGCACATTAATTTAGGAACTACCAGGCATCACTAAATCTGTTCCCAAAAAAACCATCTGAAGGGCTTGGGTCCTTCTAGAGATGTTTGAAGACAAGGGAGGTATCCCCACCCACGACCTGCAGCGCTGGGGCCCACAGGCACCCACGTGACAGGCAGCACAACTTAAACTGACCACATTTTTGGAAGTTTAAGGTTGTTGCAGGAGGATCCTCCCTGCAAACACTGTCGGTGCCTGCCAGGCTTTCCACACATCCAGGGTCAGAGCTGGCACTTTAACTGGATTCTCCACAGCACTGGGGGGGATTTGCTCACACCAAAGTGTCCCTAATCTTTCCCAAGTCATTTCTACCCCTACTGCAACCATTTTCTAATCTCACATCGTGAGGGAATCGGGTCCTTCTGCAGTTTTTCTCCCAGAAGGCTCGAGATCGCAAAATTTCTCAGTGCCGTCTTATCTGCACTCCAGGCTAAACACAGCTGCTGCCAGGCAGAAGAGAGAAACTTTTTCTTAAGGACAATACAATCCACAGACCAAACACAAAGAGCTTTCTAAAGGGTATTAGTAGCTTCAGATGTAGCTTTAGCTCTGTGTTAGCCACCTGAGTGAAGCAATGACTGTAGCCCTGCTTGCTCACGCTGGTCTCGCATCCGGATGTCTCAGGGTACCTGATGCGTCCTCTTCTCTCCCACCCACAGAATTTTTCTCTCAAGACACAACAAAGAAGTGCAGATTTCACACAGAATCACAGCACCACTGAACTTGGAAGACACCGTCAAAGATGAAGTCCAACCACCAACCCAGCACCATCATAACCACCCCTAATCCATCAAGGGCCACATCCAGAAGCCTTTTGAAGACTTCCAGAGACAGGGACTCCGTCACCTCTCCGGGCAACTTATTCCAAGTTGTCCTTCACCACGCACGCTGAACCTTCCAGGGAATATCAGGCCTGCCAGCCTTGTTGTTGTTCACTATCGATGAGATAATGTCTCTTAAATCTGGATCCCTGACACGAGAGTGTCCAACCCCCTCTTGCCTGTGGCTGCCTTCCAGTTTCAGGACAGAAAGAAATGACCAGGAGAAATATGAGAAGTTAGTGACATTCTTGGCTTGGGAATGGTCAGCCTGGCGTGGAAAGGAATGTGATCAGAAAGAGCCATTGCGGTGGTTATTTTCAAGGCCTCGCTGTGTGAAGCGCTTTCATCCACGCTCTTCTAAAGTGGCTTTTGGGCTCCAGGTGAACCTTGGGGCTGGAACAGGTTATTTTTTGTTGGGGCAGGAACAGCCTTTAAAAAGGAATTGTGGCCCATCGTGGCTATTTATACCCTGGATGCTGTTTTCCTCAAGATGGGCAGGAATGTATCCTGCTTTTCCAGGCAGGTGCTGGCAGGAATATTGCCAAGTAACATTGTGAGTGCCTGCCTTGAGTGACAGGGGGCTTTTCAGAGGGGGCTGCTTTGGAGATGCACATGAATCTGGGATAAAGCTCCTGGAACGTGCAAGGATGTGTTTGAGCTGAAGTGTGTTGGGAGTGACAGCCATAAAAGCCAGTTTATTCGAATTCACTTGCACAGACAAAAGGAAAAGCTTAATGGAGCTTGATGGAGTGTCGGGAGCCCAGAGCAGCCTTGGTTCAATAAAAGCACATTGGCTTTTGAGCTAGTGATGAAGTGCAGCCCTGGGAAGGCTCCTCACACTTTGTCTTCATCACTTTGTCACAAAAGGAGCAACAAGAAACCATCTCCATCCCCTCAGAGTTACTCAGTTGTTCCAGTGGCAACTTCCTCTCCCAAGGCTGCTTCCAGAGGGGCAGGTGAGGTGATCTGGGTGAGAAATAAAGCGTGCTGTTTGTGCTGGTGGCTGGAGCACGTGCATGGTGGTGGTGAGGGAAGAATACAAGAATTTTTACTAGCCTATTCACTGAAAACTGGGAGTGAAGTTTGAAATTCCCCCCGGCACAGGAACACACGCTTGTCACACAAATTCTCCAGTGGCCCTGACTATACAGGAGGCAGATAAGCATCAGAGCATCTGTGGAGGAGAGGAGACTACCCAGAGCTAATGCTCTAAAAGGGGCTGCAAACATGAGCAACCTGGAGAATATGCTGCAGACAGAGCATCCAGTGGCATTTTTTGCAATAAACACGTCATGAGTGCCATCAGATGGAGGGCACTCGCTGGCAGCAGGAGGGGAGGTCAGGACCGTGTGTCCTGCATCCTGTACCAGCCAGACATGGAGAGGATGAGCCCCCAGTCTCACAACCTGATATTAATTAACACCAGCTCAGCTTCCATGGCTCTTTCTCCCCATCCTACACTGTGAGATCTCCCGAGGCAGACAGGAATGGCATTACTTATAGAATCCCAGAACAGTTTGGGTGGAAGGGACCTTAAAGATCACTTCATTCCACCCTCTGCCATGGGTAGGGACACCTTCCACCAGGCCAGGTAAGGGGAATTCTAGTGGATTTCTCCAAGAGAAGCAGCTCATAGCTACCCTCACATGCACATCACCACCTCACAGCCATCAAGTGAAGCTATTAAATACCAAGCACTTCCCATGGGGCTGACATCTTTAATCCCCACTCTGCCTTCTCTTTTCACACACTGGTGACTGGGGCCTTTCCCTACTGTGAGGGCTTTTCCCCTCCTCCCCGTTTCTCCAGCCTTATTGCTCCCTCCCACTCGCAGCTGAGAATTAAAAGACCTAATAAAGAGCCCTTGAACCGGACAGCGGGGTGGGGGGTTGGAGTCAAAAAAAAGTAAAAAATCAGGTCCCTTGTTTGAGGCAGGGATTCATCTGCCTCTCCCTGTGGAGATGAAGAGGCCCTTTCACCCCAGCAACCAGAAGGTTGAAGCTGGATATGTGCTCACCAGTGTGGCCGTGGCTGGGAGCTGCCAGCCCGGGGACTGACAGCGGTGACATTTCTACCTGAGATTAGAGGGGATGGTGCAAAAACGCATTAGAGTTGCTGGGGAGACTGTCCCTTCATAAGGCTGCACGCCTGGGAGTGGGCTGGGGTAGCTATGAAACGGGGCCACAGCGTGGCTTCGACCCTCTCTGCAGATTAAGGTTAATCAGAGCCTCACCAGCCCACCGTGCTCTCCCAGCAGAGTCCAGACCGGCCGCAGGTGGGAGACCAGTGCTTCCAATATCCCCACCCAGCGCCCCTGCTTTGTTCTCTGCTTCTGCCCAGTGACTTTCATTACAAATATCCTGTTATTATCGAGGAAGAGAGACGGGGGAGAGGGCCCACACAAAGAGAAAGAAAAGGCTGCCTGCTAGAAACCCAGTAATTACAGGGCTTTGGCTTTCCTGCAGGAGGATTCATTCGGATTCGACATGGCTGTGGTTCACACGTACGGCCCCTCTGGGGGCAGGCCCCTGGTTTGATTTCATTATCAGCTGCCAGGGGAACTTTTGCCCCAAAATGAGTTCCCAAAAGGGAACAGTTGCACTTTTATTAGTTGCTTTGAAAGCAGTTTTGCTGTTGCCCCCAGCGGCCTCTGCATTCACTTGGCCACAGGATGGGAGAGCACAAGTGCCATGACTTGGGCTGTCAGAGCAGCCTTGTTATGAGTAAAAAGTAAGGAAAAACTTCTTACAGAATCCCAAAATGGTTTGGGTTGGAAGGGATCTTAAAGATCATCTTGTTCCAGCACCCTGCCATGGGCAGGGATACTTTCCACTAGATCAGGTTGCTCAAAGCCCCGTCCAACCTGGCCTTGGACACTTCCAAGGATGGGAATCCACATCTCTCTGGTCTGTTATTGATATGCAGTCACCACCAATTTTAGCAAAATCTGGTAGAATCAACCCTTCAAATGTCTCCTAACCCCACACACGTGAAGACTCTGTTCTCACATTGCTTATAAAGATAAATCAAATCTCCGTTTGTCCTTTTACAAGGCAGGTAAAACGTAACTCAGGTATAAATGTGTGCAGGTGAAGTCTCACAGGACCCAAACTTGACCTTCATTCTTAAGTATTGCATGATTTTTTTTCAGTTCAAGCTCAGCACCCAGAACATTCAGTGTCAGGATTTCTGCACAGCTCTGGGTCGAGCACCAACCCCATTTTACACCTGGGTGAAAGAATGGCTCAGATTAACCAGGCCAAGTTCATGCTGGAAGCCTGAGAAAAGAGCAACTCAAACTGCCTCTTCCCTGCTCTAAAAGCATGTTAGACACCCTCTCCCCCTCCCATACAGATTGTACACAAACCTGAAAAGGGGCCTGTTTGGGGTAATTTTACACCATTTCTATTGGAAATATATTTCAGAGCTGGTTTTTCATCTCCCCTGGCGATTTGCCAACAACTCTAGGACATTGGTAGGACACCTCACAGCAGCAGGGCTGATGATGGGACAGAAAACTCAGAAGGAAAGATGTTTCTGCCATTAGCACACGGACCTTTAGGCAAGTTACCCTGATCCTCTGTGGTTTTGTGATGTGCACAAGACAAGGACCAGCACATCAATTCACTGCAGTCTCAGAGGTGAGTACAGTCACTGGATGACAAATACTAAGAAACCTCCTGTCATGGACAGTGCCCTTAAGTACCAGAAGTCACTTCACTCCCTGTAAGCTCACAAACTCCACATGTACCTGCGTGCTTCCAGGTGTCCGGATCCATTAGTCTTGGAACGAACGCAAAGGGCAGAGCTGGACTGAAGTCTGGGTTTCAGGCAACTCCAGTCTACTACTAAAACATCATAGAATGGGTTGGGTTGGAAGGGATGTTAAAAGTCCATCTCATTCCACTCCCTGCTGTGGGCAGGGACACCTTCCCCTAGACCAAAGTGGAGGTTGCTCCAAGTCCTGTCCAAGCTGGCCTTGGGCACTTCCAGGGATGGGGCAGCCACAGCTTCTCTGAGCAACCTGTGCAGGGCCTTCCCACCCTCACAGGGAAGAATTTCTTCCCTCTAACCCAATCTAAATCTACCCTTCTTCAACTTAAGGCCAATCCCCCTTGTCCTTTCCCTATGTATCCTTGTAAAAAGCCCCTCTCCAGCCTTCCTGGAAGATCACTCAGGTGAGCACTGGAACTGAGTCCCAGCTTTGTGGTTTGGCTCCTCGTAAAGACAGGCCCACTCACAAAACTCAGCCCCAAGCTCAGCACTTGGTTTCCAAACATGCTGAATGTTGCCTTGTTTCTCTCTCTTAATTCCCATCGTCTTTTGCTTTCTCTCTTTATTTACTTCTTAATTTCCCCGGGTCTTAATCTCCTGCCCCCTGAGCCTCGCTGTGCCCAGTCCCTGCCTACATGGGATTGACTCCACAGCTTTTCCCTCTTCAGGGAAAGGTCAGGGATGAAGGTTGGTGTGGGGAGAAGAAAGGCAGAAGCAGACAGGCAGGGAGCTCTCATAAAGGTCTGGCTGTGAAGCCTCTCTGAGAAAATGCCACTTGGGGAGCCTGTAACAGCTTTAATCTGCAGTACAGGGGGATTAAAAGACTCGTTCTCACAGGACAGAATGGAACGGAAGGAGCAGAACAAGGGGAGAATGAAGCTGCAAGGGGAGGAAGGGAGAAAGTTAAAGAGCTCAGCTCCAAAGAGCATCGGGTTTAAAGAGCTCCTGTTGGAGCGTAAAAAAATGTGAAGTGGCCTGCACAGAAAAGGGCCTTTGGCCAATGGCTCTGCTTTGCTTTTTCACACTAAGCACACACACTTCAATCGAGGTAATTTGGGATGTTTGGCTTTGTTGATTTTCAGGGGCAAAGGAGTAGGAGGGGGAAGCAGAAGGTTAATGAGGCTCCACCAGATGCGACACTCGAAAGGAGCAGTGGCCATTCTGTGTTTTGAACAGTGGCTCATGGCTTTGATCCTCACCCCTCCTGTCCCTCAAACCCCCCTTGTCCTTGGGGGAAGAGTGAAGGGGTCTGGGAACAGGAAGGAAGTACGTGGAACTGTGGGACACCCTCCTCAAGTGCTGCTTGAGCAGCCTTTTCACCCCTCCACAAGGCCTGGAGAGTAAAACTGAAAAGGTAAGGAAAGAAGGAGACTTGAAATGCTTTTCAAAAGAAAAGAAAAAAACCCCCAAAACCTCAATGCATCAATTGCAGGAGATGTAAAGGCCAAGAAACCACCAACATGGACAAGCAGCTGCACTCCAACAGGGAAACCTGGCACTCCAGAACTGCTTGGAGCATTGCTCAGGTATTGTAGGAAATGGGGCTTCTTAGGGCCAGGTAACCTCAAACCAAGGACTGCTTTGCCAGATTAGCAAGGTTTGGACATGGCCAATATCCTTGTGAGTAATACAGTATATTCTTCTCAAGGACAGGAGGGTTTTTCCAGTTTAGCCTTCAAAAACCTATGAAGAAATGGCAGCAGAGGAAGGTGAGACACCACCCGTGAGTCCAGAACACACACCCCAGCCTAAGGCACTCAGAGAGGAGAGAAACAGGTTTCCAGCAGCCTTGATTGTAACACATTCTCTCATCTTTGATGTGATCCATCTTCCCTGGAAGACTTCTCCCAGTCTTCCAAGCCAGGAGAAATGCTCCAGGCACAGTCAAATGTCTAAGGCAGGTTTTCCAGGCTATTTCAGCAGCTCAGCAGAGCTGGGGGCTGGTGGTGCTCTGTGCACAAATTCTGCTCAAGAGGGGGAAAAGGAAGGACTTGGTAACATAATAAGCAAGTTCCAGACAGGAAAGAGTGCAGCACATCCAGAGGAGACAGGGGCTCGAGTGGCATTAAGGTAGGAAGAATACAATTACCTGACCTGGACTGTGGCCAGGATAACAGTATTAATTTATTTCAACAAAGCCACAAGACCCAAACCCTGGATTTTACATTTAAACCCAGATGATGGCAAATCACAGCAACCCTGATTCTGTTCTTCCAGCTTTTGGTAGGTTTCCATCCCTAATGCCTACCTTGAGAGCTCACCCTCAGCTTCACTTGGGAAGATCCATGCCATCCCAGCAGTTATGGATCTCCAAGGCAATCCCTGCACCTGGGAGGACAGAGGAACATCTTCCCAGTCCCCACAACTCGCCTGCAGGAGGTGAAACCACACTCAAGTGTCAAATTCAGCCCCAAGTTCGATCTGGTATTAATTATCCTCTGTTCTGATGAGATAAATGCTTAATCCTCTGGCTGTTGACACTGGAAATGGCCCAATCCACCCCGGGGTTGGATATTATCCCAGGGAACCAGGCTTGAGCCACGATTCCCACATCATGTGCTGTACAAATGTTCACTGGCTTGCTGGGAATGGATTCCATGGGGTGCACAGGATCCTTCTGTGGCACAGCTAATCCACAATAACACATGACCCAAGCATTCATTGTATCAGGTTTTTCTTCCTCCTTCTGTTTTTTTTTTTTCCTTTGACATAATATTTCAAATTTCACATGGAATTTCTCCTTTTCAGACATTCCCTCTTTCCTTAAAGCTTACCAGCTTTCCTGCTCCAAAGGGAACTTCCTGAGCTCCACTGCCCAAGGGATGTGGGGATGGGTCTGCACAATCCCTGCTTCTCTGGGAGTCTTTCCCTGTCTTCCAGGAGAAGGGCAATAGATCTCCACCTGGCTTCCCTGGTTTCACATTCCCTGGCAAGGGAGTTCGTGTTGCAAGGAGAAAGCAGGAATGCTGATGCTGCCAGAGGTGGGAAACTGTCCTGATTCCACAGTTAAGGACTGTGGCCTTTCCCGTGTCTGAGCATGTGTGTGCCAGGAAGGAAAACCACTGTCCCACACCCACTGTCACCTGTCCTGCATTTTGTGACACCTGGGAGATGCCTGTTCCCACCTTCCCACTGACACCTGGCCTTTCTGGCCTCTCCTCTCTTCACAAAGGATGCCTTAGAGACACTTGCTGATCAAAAGCAAATTTCAAACCCAGACAAAGAAGTCAGTTTGAAATAAAGTATTATTGCACACAGGTACTTGGGAGTGCGGGTTTGCTTCCCATTCAACAACAAAACAGGGTTTTGAGAGACAATTCTACACTGATTCCAACAGCAGCACCACAAACAGCTGATACAAAGGGTTTAATATAGGAAATACAACACTGAGTCAGTGCATGGGGGGACTTTTCACCCTGAAGACACAATTAACCAACCAAGCTCTGTCTCAAGACGGGAATGTTTAGCTTAGAGTGGTGCCCTGAAGTTCTTACCACTGTATTCTGCTGTCCACAGGAGCAGCTCCTGCTTCCAAGGAGCTTCCAGTCAGCTAGGGGGAAACTGAGGCAGGGGGAGAGAAATTCTTTCCTCAGTGTCACAAAACCAGCATGGGGTGAGACAGGAGAGGATCACACACGTGCAGAGGGACCCTGGAGAGCTGGCCTCCACTAGAAGCATGTACTGCTCTATATGTAACACAACACAAGGCTGCAACTCTTTATTGAGATCAAATCTGGCTGCTCTCCCCACCCTCCCCTCAGCAAGAGGTGGCTGAAGCGTTCTGCAAATTCCTTCTACAAATTCCTGCAGAAAAACGGAATATGACACACAGCTGAAGTTATTTTGTCAACCTTGTTTGTTTTACCAAAGCAGTTTTTCTAGTCTTAGTCCAGTGGAAATCAACTTCCAGCCCACCTGAATGCAGAAGTTTGCCTTTGCCACCATTGTGCTCAATTTAATCCCAAAATTACAGCGAGGCAAAGAACTAGCAGGAGAGAAAAGCCGAGCTTTTTATTGGATTTTTTTTATTCCTTAACAACAAGATCCAGAGAGGGGCTATTTACTCCTGGGCAACTTCACCTCAGCTGTGAGACCAGACCAAGGAGGGAATGGGAGATTGAAGCCCAGCCAGTGAGAGCATGAGAAAGGGCTCAGCCTAAACGAGACAAGAAAGGGGGTTCTAGAGATTAAAACAAAGTCTCACAATCCCAACTCCTGGGTCTGTTTCCAACTCCAACACTGACTTCAAAGTGCATGTAAGTAAATCTACTTCATCTCCCTCTGCCCCAGCTCCTCCCATGTAAATAAACACAGAGGGGGATGCTGCAGCTGGTACAACCCCAAATCATGGCTACACCATCCCAGCAAAGCACCAGCTCCCAAACTGGCAGTACCCACAAATTACTTCCTGACTATTCAGTCATTTGCATAATTGCAGAGATGAGGTTTAACAGCAGGGACAACTTGGGCTTCCTGGCAAAGGAGAAGCATCAGCTCCTTCTTCCAGTGCCACATCCAGTGTGTGCACGGACTGTGCTAGACTTTTGCCCTAACCTGGAGCTGGCAGTGCATAATTAACAGTCCTTAATTTAATCCTTAACATTATCCCTAATTAATGACGGACCAGGGTCCTGGAACTCCAAACCATACAGTTAATTAGGAAGCAACAGCAAACAAGCACACCAAGAGCATCTGGGAAGGCACTAAGTACAACAGAGCGCTGCTGCATCATCCCTGGCCGATGGCTCCTGCTCCCACTCCTGACAGCTGGGGCAGTAAAGGGAAGCAGCAGGGAAAAGAAGGGAAACAAGAGCCTGGCAGTGAAAGACAGGGTGAAGCAGCTGCTCTCCAAGCAGGTATTTAAGGAGATATTTGAGCCCTCCTTCCCAATAATCTCTCCTGCAACTCTTTGCCTAATACACTTTGCACCTCCCTCCTTTTCCAAGCAAGTGGCCAATCTACCATCTCCGAAGTGTTACTGCTGAGAAACAGCTCTGATAAAGTGATGCAAAACTGCTTTGCTTCATTATATTGGATTTTGCCTAATCTTGGCATGTCCTTAGAGCTCCCTAAAAATATATTTTTGCAGACAGCAAGACAGTCCCTTCCTGTATTTTCACACAACACACAGAAGCAGGAAGCAGCTCACACTGCTGTGGGTCCATTATTAAGCAGCTCTTCTGGGAAGAGCAGAAGAGGCATGCTGGAGTTACATTGCCTTCCCCTCCAAATGTGCCATGGAGTATCCAGCTCCAAGGAACAGCAGGCAGTCTCTTCCCACCTGGTATTCCATGATTCTATGAGATGAATACATACAGACAGTAGCTGTGACCCTGCATGATCCTTGCTGTGGCACACATGGCTCAACTTCTCTTCTCCTGTGCCTTCCAGGTGACAGCCCCAGGGACTAAAAGGGGCCTCAGAAAGGGAATCCTGCAGTCCAGCCAAGCTGCCATTCCTCCTTAGCCCGAGGAGAGTTCTCTTTCCCACAGGATCACAGTCCACCTGCATCCTACTGATCAGGCAGATGATGGGGAACTGATGATGTCAGGGCAGCAGCAGTGGAAAGCAGTTGATCTTTGTCACTAAGGCAGGACAGCACCTTTGATTCCTGCACTGCTCCCACCTCCCAGATGTTTGGGCAGCTGGACACTGACTTCTCCACACTCCATTCCCTCCCCATCTTCCTTCTAGTAACACCAACTGGGCACTGCAGGCACAGGGCAGGATGATTAGACAGCAGGGACAGCACTTCCCCTCCCTTCCCCTTCCTGCAGGAACATTTACCAACAAGATCCCATCCCATCAAGTCTCTCTGTGCCAGCACCAGGTGAAGTTCGATGCCACAAAAGCAAATCTTATGTGCTATCTCTGCCTTCAGGTGTCACAGCTGTTCAGAAACATGGGGCAAGACCACAGGGTTTGTGAGCAGCCTGAATATCCTTCTCCAGCTGCTCAGGTATCTTCATTCCAGGCTCTCCATCAGGTCAGCAATGGAACAGATGCACAGTAGATGTTCAGCCCCTGACACTGGGTTTAATCCACCACCTGGCTGGAATAGAGAAGCCTGGAAGAAACTTCCTTTAGCACTGGCTGGAAAAATTCTTTACAAGAAGCTCCCAGACACGTTCAGTAAACACTGAAAATCAAGTCATCCCATGCCTGTGGCTGCCTCTCTTCCCCACTGCTGGCTCAACCAGTCCTAGCTAAAGTGCTTTGTCCAGCCCACCACAGGCAGATGGTGCCGCAGCTGCAGCTTTGGGGTCCTCACTGGAGCCCTTCAGGACCAAGAACTCCAGCAGAATGTCCAAGAGGCAGAAAACCAGGTGCCTGAAACAGAGAGAAGACAAAGCTTAGGCTGGTCAGGGCACAGGAGGCAAAGCTCACACGAGGAAGGAGCGTTCTGACTGCCATCAGGGGAAAGAGGAATGATCTCAGACCCTGGAAGAAATGTTTTAAGGGATGATTCAGCTTTTATTCCACGTCCCCCAAACCAGCAGGCACTGAAGCTGCTGAGCAGCACAGAAAACACAAACACACCTCCTGGAGGGAGGTGGCACATGCGTTTCACAGAATCAGTGAGGCTGGAAAAGATCTCTGGGATCATCGAGTCCAACCTCTGACCAAAAACCACCTTGAGCACTGAGTGCCATGTCCAGTCATTTCCTAAACCAGGAATGGGGACTTCAGCACATCCCAGCCAGCCCCTTCCAAGGCTTAACAACCCACTCAGTGAAGAAATTCCTCCTGATGTCCAGTCTGATCCTCATTTCTCTGCAGTCCATTACCAAACCCTTGCTTTCCAAACTCACAGTGCTGGGCATAGACAAACCCTCCCCCACCACGGATCTGCAGCTCCTCCAAAAACAAACCAAACTAGGATTGGTCTTACTGCCCTGACATCCCCTAACTAAGCAGGCCCAACAGCATAATTAACATGACTCAATAACCTCCAGAGCAAGGTCCTGGACATGCACCCTCATCACAAACAAGCCAGATGCCCTCTAATACTGCAAGTCTGGGATAACGAGCTGGGTAAGTTCTATGCCAGGAAGCAGGAATTGCATGGCAAAGCCCTGAGCACAGCTCACAGACCCCATATCAGAGGCCATCAGGGTAAAGACTAAAATCCACATACCTGTTTATCACAGGCTGGCTCAGGGACTCCAGCACCAGGTTCCAGCTCATCCGACACTTGTTGGTCCCAAGGATTTCTTGGATCACATCTGTAAAGAGACAAAGCTTTAGGAACTGCACATTTCCACGGGTCAGCCTTCTCCTGGTGGGTGCTGAATCACAGCTTGTGACGGTGCTCTGAGCATCTCAGGCCCAGCATCACCGTGACAGGGAACAGCCAGGGACAGGACAGACTGCCAGGAAAGGCTTCCAGGCTGGAAGGGCACATGCTGGCAGTGCTTTTTGATTCCCAAAGGATAGTGAGGGCCCCTTACACTGCAGCAAGGAGTTCAAAGTTCAGACTGCACTCACATGGATTAGCCAGCAGGTGCTTTAATGCCAAAGGTCCCAAAGTCAAACTTCAAGGGAGGGAAATCAATCCAGTGCAACTGGGCTCGGGATTTCAGTCCAGTGGAAAAGCCACAGGCTTTGCCCAGTGACTCTTCTCTGCCATGGGACCCTTTAGCAGCAGGTGGGAGCACAGTGTGGCTCTGGTTTTCCTAAGCCCTGCCTTGGGTGAGATGGCTTGGCAGATCTGCATCACCACTCTAAGAGTGGAATTGTGGCCAGTCCCCACCTGGGAATCACCAAGACACCCGTCCTTCCTCTCTGAGCTCTGCTGCTCCCCAAATGCTGACACAAACTATCCAGAACTGGGAAACTGATTTTTGCTTGCAGGAAACCATTCAAACCTCAAGGGTCATGAACCTTTCCTTGTGCTTTGATACAAGCAAACCCCATCTCTGTGTTTAACCACATTTCTACAGATTCCAGTGCACTGGAGGTCTCTCCAACCACTCTTCTTTCCCAAGGCAAAATGACAAGTCCTTGGGACACACTTACTAGGCAGAATCCCCATCAGGCTCTGCAGGGCCTGATCTGCTGTTGCCTTCTTCTGCTCCTCTGTCCTGGGGGGTTTAGGCACTGCTGGTAGAACTCCTCCGGGCCAGATGGATTCCTGGAGCAACTGGAGGTACTGGACCCAACGCTGGGTGCAGGTCAGGTTAAACATCTGCACTTCCAGCCACCTGTGGGCACAGGGAGACAGAGAAAGGTTATGAAAAGTCAGGCTTGGGACCAAGTCAGGCCCATCACGGGCCCTGGAGGGGTAAATCAGTTTGCTGCATTCGTTAACATGCAGTTTTCAAGTCTGCACAGCAAATATTTTCGTAAGTATTTATTAGCTGAGTTTCCCATCCACCAGAAGTAGGATTTGATCCCTTTGTTATGGACAAACACATGTGTAAAGTCACAGGGGAAAAGCAAGGGCCATGAAAAGCTCCATCATCCTGCTAATCACAGGAATCCAAGTGAATCACTGACTCCTAAAGGAAGCAAAGCTTAGGGATACAACTGACCTGAAGCTCCCAAGTTATCTCCATGCATAAGCCAATACAAAGATGGAAAAACTGGGGTTTTAACTAAAAACAACCCCCAGGAAGGACTGGAAGGACATAAGCATGTTCTGGCAGCCATTGTTCCTCTCATCAGTCCCTCTGCCACCAAGACAGTCAAGGATGCCTTGCCTGGAGATCAAAACACACGTTCCAAGGGTGGCAAGGCATGAATATCCTATTGCTTTGCTTTCCTCTTGACCCTCTGTTTCCTACTCTTCACTCCTGCTCCATCTACTGATGGCAAGCAATGGAATCACAGAATCACACAATGGTTTGGTTTTGGGACCTTGAAGACCATCTTGTTCCACCCCCTGCCACGGGCAGGGACACCTTCCACTAAACCACGTTGCTCCAAGCCCAACCTGGCCTTGAACACATCCATGTGGGATGGGGCAGCCACAGCTTCTGTGAGCAACCTGTGCCAGGGCCTCACCACCCTTATAGCAAAGAATTTCTTCGCTCTCATCCAAAATCCAACACAATTGTTGGTGGGCCCTCCTGCTGGGCCAGGACTGTGCCCTTTATGCACTAACAACCTGTAGATCCCGAAATGCTGCTCCACACAACAGCTTGGAGGTATTTGCAGCTGCACTGGGCTTGTCCCCACCAGCCAAGCGCTGGGAGAGTTTCTAAATCAACCATCTGGACCGCCTTTCCTGGAGATGAAATCCCTTCCAATGCAACAGCAAAAGCCAGAGCTGTCAGTCAGAACCTGCCACTGCCTGAAATCTTTCCCCTCAGAATTAGGAGAGGCTATGGATGAATCCCTGATGCCACAGAGGCTGACAGGATGGTTTTAGCCTGACTTGGTGACGAGGGCCCAGTGCCACCATCCTTGTCGGCGGGAGGCTTTGGAGCAAAGACAGGAACACCAGCACAGTGCTGGGGTAGGGAAAAGGCTTGGGATTTCACCAGCATTTCAAGATTCCCAGAGGAGAGGAGTCAGCCAGCAGGGCCAGGAGACCCACTCCTCTTGGCAGCCAGTGTTCGTGCTCGCAATTCCATCCCCGCTCTTCCCCAGCAGCTCCCGGCCCGTCCAAGAGCACGGGCCCTGCCAAGGCAAACTTTATTTAACCTGCTCTCTGCCAGACTGTCTGCATTCTTCCCAGGCGAGGCATTCAGGCCAAGGGTGTCTTTCCTTGGGCTGATGTGAGTGGAGAGTCGGGAATAGCAGCACCTAAAGGTAACCAGGGCAAAGGAAGCAGGTTGTCACCGGGGACAGTGAGGAAACCTGACGTTCCCTTTGTCAGCAGGAAATGAGGTGCCAAGCTGCAAGTCTTGAGGGATGAACACCCAGGAAATGTCCATTAAAAATCTGAAAAGGAGCCTTGGTGCAGCAGGAAGGTCTGCTGTTCTCAGAGTAAAGTCCTACTGGAGCATGGGCAATGATCCCGGTGATCCCACTAATGGGAAGACACATTCCTTATGCTCAGCCTCACCAAGGACCACACATACTGATGTCAGTACAAGATAATGCCAGAGATTCAGAGCTTCCACCTGTCTTAGAGGACAAAGTGTCCCAGCCCAGTCCTGCCTGGGAAAGGCCATGCTGGAAATAGAATTAAAATTGTTTTAATCTCCAGCCATCAGCAGACTTTAACACTCTGGATCGTGTTAAACCCTCCAGCCATTCCCAACCAAATCAAAGTGTTAAACTGTGACTTTTCCAGGGGCAAGAGCTTTCATTAACATAGTTTTTTATTAACATGTTTTCCTACACAGCCTGCTTTCCTGGCTGAGAAAATATGTGACAAGCAACAGAAATTCAGAGCCTTGAGGACAGAGCTGCAAACAGTCAACCTGCACCAAGGAGATCAAACTGAACATTGACTTGAACCTCATTACAGCAATAGCCACTTTCCAGCCTTTAAAAGGTTGCAGAACGCAAAGAACGAGCTTTCTTTTCCTTAGAAACATTCCTAAAACAGAAACAAAAAAAAACCAAGAAAACACTGGGCAGAGAGAAAGCTGAACCTGAAGACAGCACATGTTTCCAGGCAGCTCAAGGGCAAGCTGAGAACTGATAAATGCTGGAAGGTCCCACGAAATAACTCATAGGATCATGGAATATCATGAATTGCAAGGGACCCACAAGGATCATCGAGTCCAGCTCCTAGCCCTGCACAGGACACCCCAAGAATCCCACCTCAACTCCCACTGTCGTTGCAGCTCAGGGAGGGTCACACCAATGTTACTGAAAATTACTACCTGAGTAGACTCCAGAAAATGGCAAATTGATTTTTCCAACCAGGCAGACTTGCTGCACCAGGATGGGGATTAACAGCACAGGAACTCCAAAGATCTGCTGGTTCAAAGCTGACCTTTGCCAGCAGGTCACAGATGATTTTTTTGTGCTATTAAAGGCCTGAGTATCTGAGATCCACGTGCCACATTGAAAGCACACACAGGCTGTTCCCAGGTAGAAATAAATCCACCAAGAAACAAAAATAGACCCATCCTTTTTTAGTTTTGGGTGGCTGATGGGTTACTATTTCCATTCTGCTATTTCACAAAGAAACAGCCTTAATAAGAAAGACAGAAAAACCCACACCTATCACTGAGCCATCTCCTTACACTTCAGCTGACACCAGAAATAGATAAAGTGACCTCCTGGGCTCAGACATTTGAATGTTTTGATAATGCCCAATGCAAAGAGACAAATTCCAAAGGCCATGGAGTCCTGGAAGATAATCTGGAGGTGCATAACTTGCCCATGTCGTAAGGGACCTCTCTTGGAAATAGCTGCTGATGGAGGAATGAAATGGCTGCTAAAAAAGAGCCAAATTAATGCTGTGGCTTAAGATGGAACTCCAAGGTCAGCTGAAGGCATCCATTAAGACTGGAACACCCTGGGAATGAGAAACAAGGCCTGGTGGGGACATACCTGGGCCTTCCTTCAGCACCTTGATGCAACAAAGGCTGCTGAGAAAGAGCAGCCTATGGAAAAGGCAGACTGGGAGTCAGGGACAGGCACCTGGGCTCAGTTTTACCTGGCTGGATGCACTCACTTAAGTGGACTATCCAGAGGGTTGACCTGCAGATGGAGAGAGCTCAGCAAATAAAGGTTGGATAGGTTGGATTTTCGTAGTCTGAAAAATAAAGATGGACCAGGAATGGCCAAAGACATACAGTACTCTCCAAATTTACCAGAAGCTGCTCAAACTCTGCTTTTCTCATTCATCAAGGTGAGGATAAGAACTGAGATCACTCGAGCTAAGGAACAGTCAAGTCAGATTTGCTGATTATAATTAAAATCTGAAGCTACAGCAATTATGATTTCCCCAAAACTGGGGATTTTAAGGATTTAGACAAACAGAAACCGGACGCCACATTAGGAAGAAGACAAAGAAGAGAGAGCTCCTCTGCATTAGCTGTATAAATACAAACAGCTCCATAAATATACATGACTGTGTGTAACAGTATCAAGTTCTGCTCAACACTGATTACCTTCCACCCCAGAACAAGGTCCTCCTTTCCCTGAGGAATTCAGCATGGCTATCCAGGAGCTCAAAAAAGGCCTGTGAGGCTAAGGTAGTGAAAAGGATTGAAGACAAAGACAACATCTGGAAAACACAAGGCATTCAAACATGACTCTTCCTGAAATCAGGAAAGGCTGCTGCTTAAATCACCAGATTTCTGTGCCATTTCATGTGTTGCTCCCTCAAAACACACCTGCTGCAAAAAGAAATCATGGAAACACACAGGACTCCAATGTCTTCACCCAAACTGCTCTGGTTTTGCTTTTATCCCCTTGGATCTCCCCACGATGCCTTGGGGCTCAGGGAAGTGGGGAGTAGGGGGGGGAAAGTATGTGTTTAAAAAAAATCCAAACCTCTTTGATTTTTCACAAAGCATCCTGGCTTTTGATAAGATCTTCATCAAGTATTTATCGAGCCAATTAAGCTCTCAATGGTGCCCCAGGGAGAGGCCAGGCTGTCTCAGCCAGGCCTTGCTCAGAGCAATTGCTTCATTAGCCCACTTCAGAACGAAAATACATAAAGCTACTAATAACCCTTCAAAAACCAGGGCAAATTAAAACCACCAAGGACACATTAATTCCTCTCCATCCTTTTCTTCTTTGCTCTATCTGAAATAGGAATTTGTTGTGGTTTTTTTAGATCTGGAAAAAAAGTTGGCACACGCAACTGTTGAAACAGAATCCGAGTTAAAATAATGTTGCAATTGTTATCAAAGCACAGAGTGCTTGCTTCATTCTACTGGCTGTTTTTGGAAGAACGCTGCTTCTAGAAGAGGGGAAAAAAACCCACTTGTTTGGGACAGAGATTCAAAGGCAGATCCAAAATTTCCAGGTGTTTGGAGACAGCTGAATCGAGGCCCACTTCCAAGCTGATTTGTATTTACTTTACATATACACATGAAGACACACAGAGTCCTGAAATCGCTTTTCCTGACATACCACAGGCCTGTGATTCCTGCTACTACTTACAACGCTAACAGACAAACCCAGAGAGGAAGATTAAGATGCCACAAGGTTGGTTCCCCCATTTACCGGGTCTGGTGCCGATTTTTAGGCTTGGCTTTTAGGGACAGGGACTTTGCTGCCACGAACCTGGGCCTGCCAGCACAGCTCCTCCACGTGCAGTCCTCCCCAACACGCCCAAATCAACTCCCCCTGGTAACAACCAGAAGAACGAGTGGATTTAGTTGCTCCAGTTGCATTGATATTGCAGTTTTGGCTGCTTGTTTCTGCCAGCAAAACTCTGAGATGCTGCCCAAGGCTTGGAGTGGGAAGCTACTGCTCCAAAGCCAAAGTGGGACATTAAACCTTCCTGGCTTCTCCTGGCACCTGCAGAGCATGAGTCAACCCTTGGATTTAATTTCTTTTAAAGATAATGCAGGGAGGGAAAGAGGCAGCCTCCACAGGGAATGTCTGTTCACGCACAGCCCCATCCCACCCCAGGACACCACCTCTGCTGGGTGACATGTACAGCCCAGCTTGGGGCTGACCCCCACCCCAGCACCAAGATGAGGCCTGGGGCACCACCTTGGCTGTCAAAGGTGGCCTCTGCACGGCTCCAGGGCTGGGCAGAATTCCCTGCCATGGGCAGTGCACTCCCAGCACTCCCATCCCACAGGTGCTGCTCAAGCACACAGGATGACTCAGGGACATCGAAGAGGGTCAGACACCGGCGGCACTTTGAAGTCAAGAGGATGAAGGCGGCTGCCAAGGGTCTTTGTGCCCGTTCTTTTGGCGCAGAGATCAAGGAAGAAGAAGAGAAAATCAGATAAAAAGCACCCAGCAGGCAGCTCCCTGAAGCTACAGAGCTCACTGACTTACAGCGGCAGTTGCACAAGTGTCTGTGACACCTGGGCTCACAGTGACAGCCCAGAAGAGCCCCAAAGCCAGGGTGACAGCAAAAAAACTTGCAAGAAAGCTCTCAGAAGTCACCAGCAATCAGTCTCAAAGCACCCCTGGCTCTCCATCTCCAGCTCACAAGGACTGGAATGTCACCTCTCCAAACCGGCCCGCTTTGCTAAGGGATGAGGGGACAGGGGACAAAGCCCGGAGCAGCAGTGGAATCACCCAAAGCAAAGATCAGAGCCAAGCAGTGGTGAGCTCCTGGGTAAGGCAGGGGTGATTTGCATTTATTTTAAGTCATGTCAGTGGAACATGACACTATCAAAGCTGCCTGAGTAGTTCTACACGCTCCTTTCAGAAACAGGCACTTCCGAGCCTGGCACGGCCTCTGTGCCCCAGCCCCGCTCAGGTTTCAAAGGACAGACAGCCAGGGTGAGCCAAGATACTTTACCCCACTCGGTGGTTTGCACTCTATGGCTTTCTGTTGTACTTTCACAGGTCTGAAAGCCAGGAAAAGCTTACAGACCCAGATCTGCACCTCAAAAACTCCCAGATCCATCTCCAGGATGCTGGCACTCAGCTGGGGCTCCTGTCTGGAAGGTGGAGCAGAGGGGGCAGGGGAGCATCAAGCTGGTGGCTGTCCCCTGGCTCCACCACCATCCCCAGCTCCTCGTGGCACTGCCAGCCCCTGAGCCAGCGGGACCAGACGGAGGGCAGAGTGTGGGGTCACAGCCACAGCGTGGTTTGCGTGCTCGTCGTGTATTTTTAACACCTCTTTGACTCACAAGGCTCTAAAAAGCACCCAGATTCTCCAAATGCTTTTGAGTTCTTCCACCAAACAGCCCCAGAGCCCAGAATACCCCCACGTAGTCCACTTTGCAAACAGGTTCCTGTTGCAGCCTCCCAAGGGAAGAGAGATGTGCCTTTCCAGCCCGTGGGAGGGGAGCGGAGCTGGAGAGGGGCAGTGGGTTTGTTTACAGGCACAGACCCAGCACACAGAGAGAGGCTGCTGGAAGCAGTCCTTGGCCCCAGGGTCATTCCCACCCTCAGAGAGCCTCCCAGCCCCTCCACCTCCCCTCCACCCGCCTCTCCTTTCGGTTCCAAAAAAGGATCCCTCCCTGTTACATAATGGAGGGAGCGGATCGGGCCTCGCACACACGGCCTCCCTTTCCTCAACAATACCTTTTTCGGTCATGGAGCCTTCCTCTCCCACTGCCATCCAACTGACACTCAGGGGAGATGGATAGTGCCTGGCTCCAGCTATTCCAGCTATGGAAAGAGGGGAAAGAGGAGTGTGGTGGGATGCTCCATGCAGAGAACGGTGAACAGAGCAGGTAGGGAGGTCCCATAATGGACAGTGTGGTCACAGCAATCACTTGATGTCACTGAAAGCCCCCAAGGGAGAGGGGGATTGGCTCTTGGGAGAAACTGGTTGTTGTTCTTGGTATGGTTTTTGTTGGTTTGTGTGTATTTCTGCACTGAATGCACCTCATGCCAGAGCAGAATTGTCTTGCAGCTGCAAGGAGGCAGCAGGAGCAGCACCAAATACAAACTGGCAGAGGAGCACCTGCCAGCAATCCCCTTCCTAACACTCCAAACACTTCCAGGGCACCTCCTTTCTGCCCCATACCACCTCACCCACTGACAGGAACAGGGAAGGACCATCTCTTGAAGGGATGATGCCCACATCTACTTTCTTCCCTGTAGCAATCCATGAGCAGCACCATCCTCCTGGCAACAGCTCAGTTCCCACTGTGCAAGTCTCTTCCCTGTCTCCTTCACACCAGACCTGTGGACTCTTGACTGTCCCAGAACAAGAGCAGAGCCAACCTCAACATGCGGATTTCAGCACGGACACAGGGTTTGTTCAAAGAGTTGTATTTGCATCCTGTCCTAATGGTGACACCAAGAAGTCACCATATCACCTCCAGGCAAAGCTCTGCCTGCAGTGGGTTTACCCACACCTGTTGCAGCAGAGCAGCTACAAACACACTCCCCTCACTCTGCTCCACCAGCACAACTCACGGAGCTCCTGCACCTTTCAGAGCCAGACACGTGCTGGGTGTATCCCAGCTTTCGAGTGGAAAATACCAATGCCACATGTGGGTGCTGCAGGTTCCCTGGGTGACCAGGACACAGCTTAACAGGACAGGATGATGTGCCTGTTCAGGCTCTCATACCTCCCTGCTTACACACAGGGATTGGGTTCCAGCTCATTTCCCAAGAGACCGGATCCCATTTTGGAGAAATGGCAGCAACGCCCACCTCCTGCTGCCCGAGGGAACAGACCCTGAGTGAAGGCAGCAGTGCATGACCTCAAAGCACTCTGGCAACCTCTCCTGGGTGCAGTTTAAGTTACCAGCTCAGTTATAACGTGCTGCCCTGCACATTCTCTGATGCCAACTTTGGATGCCTGCAGGAGCGGGAAAAGCTCTGCTCCAAGACCCTCCCAAGCCCAAGTCCTTCAGGGCTCTAAAGAACCACATCCTCAGCTAGTGACAGCCACCAACCTACACCAGAAAACAGGAATGCTCTGTTTGTGTGTCTTGGCCTCGAGCCTTACCACCCAGAGGCACTGGCCCTGGGACAGCTTGGCAAGTCCATCCCAGCTGGAAAGGAAGCCTGTTCCCACTCCATGTGCATGTCCCTGCCCCAGGCACAGGCACTGCTGGCCCAGGGCAGAGCAGGGAGTGCAGCAGTGAGAGCAGAGGTCCTCACAGGCCACGCTCTGAGCTGGTTTTGACAAGCTGCTGTTCCCTCGGCCTGTTTATTCTCCTTTTGTAGACAGAACAAGCTGAGCAGTGAGACCAGGAGGCCAGTTCTCCCTGGAGAGCCAAGGAGCTGGGCACTGGTGCCTTTTCATGAGGCAAGACTCCCATTCCCAGGGCTGGATCCATCCTTTCTCTGTTACTAAGGGATAGGAGGCTGCCTGCTACAGTTGCATCCTTGCTCACAGACAAAACAGCTCCTAGGACAAACCTCCAAGAGGTTTCTTTTACATACACACAGCACCTTCTTTACAGAACCTTGTCTGATGCTCAAAAAACATTTACCCACACTCAGGCACGAGCTCCACTTAAGACTGTGACTCCAAAGGGAATTTACCCTCACAGAGCTGCCAGGTTCCTCACTCAGGCCTTACCTCTGAACAAGGGTCCCAAAGAGCAGGTTGAAGACCTTGTGAATGTTCTCTGTGCACAACCAGCTCCAGTGATCCACCAGCACCAGGCGAAGCACATCCAGGGCCAGATCAGCTAAAGCTGTCTCAGAGTCTGCCAGGAGGAAGAGGAGGCTCAGATGAAGAAACCAACTCAGTGCCTGACCAAACCTGGTGAAAAGCATCATCCCCAACTCACTCTTTTCTCCCAGTCTGGCACCCTTGTGCCACACACAGATGGCCTGCTGCAGCCCAGCCAGTCCAGGGAGCCTGCCCTTACAACTCTTCCACTTCCATACAAGCAGCCCCAATCTCCCCAGAAAGGGCCACATCAAACCAGAACGTGGCTGCTTCGAGGGCTCAGTTCCTTCTCAGTTAAACAAAGGATGGCAACGTGCCCAAAACAGGTGAGAATGAAAGTAGTCACTGTAGCTAGGGAAAGGTACACTGCTGAGGACTATTTTCCCGGTCTTCCCCATCATTTTCCCCTCTTCCAGGAGTTTCCCAGGCACAAGGCTCCAGACGGTGGCTGCAGCCTGCCATCGTGTGGCAGATCCCAATCTCAGCAGGAAGGTGGATAAACCACATCTGGATAAACCAGATGTATCAGTTAAAACATAAACCCATACACCTCCTCACATATCCCTGATGACACAAGCCTGGGACAGCAAAACCTCTCTCTGATCCTCAGGAGGATGTCAAAACCTTCAGTGTACAAACACTTTCTACTTGCTAGAGAATTACTTTTGGCCCCAAAGCACTCGAGGTGTTGTCCTGAACAGGCTCATTATTGTACCACAAACCTGCCTGGGGCGGCCACTCCTAAGCCAAGTGAGATCAGGTGCAACAGCTTACCCTAATTTGGATTCCCTGATGCCTCATCTTTCAACCACTCTGCCTATAGAGAATTTACAGTCAAAATCTACTGCTGAAAATGAAGGGAAGAGGGATTCTGGACCTTCTCCTTCCCTCTCCTTCCTCTCCCCACTGCATGTGTGCAGGACTAATTAACTCCAGGCCACTTCACTTGGAAAAGACAGGGTACTTGGCCCTCTTGCTCTGGGCCATGTCTAAGCTATTCCTCACTTGCTTTGCCCTCTGAGACTCGACTTCCCAGTGCAGAGTCAGAAGCAGGCTGTCCAGCTTCCCCCTAACCTCAGACAGGGACCATCCTCAGCCAGCTCCGTTTATTCAAGTCCTCTTCCTCAGAGAGATGCTGGCCAACCTCTTCCCAGAAGTCACTCCATGAGCAGATAGGGACACAGGCTGCCTTTTTATCCAGCTGCTCCAGACATTTGTTCCCCTCGCCCTGCCAGCCCAGCCTGAAACATCCCAGACCTGCAGGCATTTGCTATCACTGACATTTCATCTCCCTCAGAATTCAGGGAACTTAGTGCACAATCCTGGCCTCCAATTCCAGTCCTGCCTCCCCAAAACCACATGTTCCAAGATTATAGGCAAAGCTGGTAGCACAAGCTGAGTTTCAGGACACCAGACCAATCTTGTCACAAGTACATGTCAGAGCTTGCCCAACTTGAAACACTGGAGAGAAATTTTGGGGAAGTTCCAGCTGATACAGCTCAGCTATTCCAAGAAAAAGATTACAGAACATATTTTTTGCTTGTGTTCAGGATAATCTTGTAACTGTTTTGAGAAGCTGTGGCACCCCTGTGCTTCAGAAGAGGGATCTAGAATCAGAAAGGGACCATCATTCCTTGAACTGGGATTACATTTTTGCTACTCCCATCAAATCTAACCAAACTTAACCTCAAAAGGTCCTTTTTTAGTGCATGGACATATCAAGGGTAATTTGAGACTATCAAGAAACTGTAATTTGGCCTTTTTTTTCAGTTTCCAAGAGCTTGATTTTGTAACATTGCCAGTTTAAGCGCTGTGTCCTTAAAAAACTTATTTGTGCAGTGACTGTGCTGACTCCACAAAGGTGAACATCCAAGAGGATCCAAGACCCAATTTGCCTTCAACAAAGCTCAGAGCAATCACCAAGCAGGACTAGAAAAACTCAATTTGCTTTCCCTCCAATCAAGGGCAAGGGTCCTGAAAACCCTGTAAATTGATTGTGGTCCCAAGGGAGAGAAATTAAAGCAGTAACAGAGGGGCTGAGCTCACCGGAGTTCGCATCCAGAGGTGTTCCCTGCTCTGGTGTGTTCAGCCAATCCGCCTCCTCCTGCACAGAGCTTCCCTTAGCTTCTCTGCCTCCCTCGCCTTCAGGAGCTTTGCTAGGGATTGCTTCCAGCAGCTTCTCCTGCTTCTGGATGAAGGATTCCATAGCAGCCAGCGACAGGGTGCCAGAGACCTACAAAAGCCATGGTGTATTAGCACCACACAGG
Source organism: Myiotriccus ornatus (assembly GCA_036023395.1). Taxonomy (NCBI): domain Eukaryota; kingdom Metazoa; phylum Chordata; class Aves; order Passeriformes; family Tyrannidae; genus Myiotriccus; species Myiotriccus ornatus. The sequence continues at coordinate 2,094,953 of JAYRBT010000067.1, forward strand.
CCTGGATCCCACCTCCCAGACAACCAGCCACCTCCTCGTCTGCACTTGGGGGTAGCCAACACCACACTGTCCACCTGGCACGTGGGAACGAGGCTGCAGCAGCCACAACCCTCGTGCATGTGGATTATTCCCAAACAGGGCAGTGACTGGGATCATGAAAGGATTCCAGGAGGGATCGGAACTTACAGCGCTGCCCTCCCGGATGGAGTACACTATCCTGTCATGAGCTTCACTCACACTCAGCACTGGAGTGATTTTACTAGATGAGAACCTCAGCCTGGACCTGAAAAGGAGAGACATGGCACAGATAACTAAGAGGTAGTAGTAAAACCAGGCAAGAAAAGCATTAAAGCATTTTTCCTGACCTGCTCCTGAGCCAAGGCTTTCCAACACTCCACACACAGACGGGTGTGTTACACCTTGCTGACAGCAAGACGTCAGCAAGGTGTGAGCATTCCAGCATGCTCATGGAAGTGTTCAGAAAAGCCTCTGAGATGAAACATACTCAGCAGGATTGTGAAATCCAGTCATAAAGACACAGAGAAAGGAGAGTATGAAAGGATGCTCAGGGTTATGGGACAAATCGTAAAATAACCTGTTTATCGTTAAGGAATGTCCTTTTCAGCCAAGATGCTTCCAAACTTGTACTTTTTTTGGTTTGTCTTTTTGTTCAAACCTGGCTTTTACCAGCAAAACATACTTTTTGGGAACAAAAAGCACTGTTTGTGCAGAAACCTTCCCTTTTTCAGTGAGGGAAGAGTCACCAATGAGCACAATGAGGTTTGGCACTGCCAGCAGCACCAATAAACACCTGGTGAGCAACATACATGTAATGACCTTAAAAATTACTAAATTATTAAATAAACATTCAAATGCATTTTGTGCAAGGCCACTGTGTGGAACACATGGGAGAGGCAGGGGAGGGAAACCTTCAGGTAAGTAATTTATAGCTGCATTTTCCAGTGACTCATGACACATATGGGTCATGCACATGTTTAAGGTTAAAAAGGAATTCCCCAGGAGCATCAGCGTCTCTGCTGGCAAATGGCAGCATGTGACAGCTCCCTCGGGAAGAAAACCACCTTCTGTGGGAACTTGAGCATTCCTGGGAAATCCTTTGGATCACCAGGAACTCATAGCAAGGGAAGAAGAAAGTAACTCAGTTAAAGTACAACACATAAAGCACCAGGTCAGTTCTTCCCCACAGTGGGCTCAGTTTATGCATTAATTCCTTATCCTGCAAAGCTGGAGAAGCCCTTACTTAGTCGCCTTCTTGCCATCTGTCTGGGACTTTCCATCCACTTCAGACTCACTCAGATCCTCCGTGGGGCTCTGGGGCTCTGACCTGGGGAATGCCGTCTTCAGGGTGTCCACAATAGCATTGACAACGATCTGCAGGGCCAGCAGTGCCATTAGTTACTGATTAGACCCTTATTCCTTAAAGATATTAAGAGTTTTCAAACTTGCACTGTGTCTTCTATTAAACCCAAGGTTCTTTGAGATGGGGTCTGACCCTCCCCAGCTTTATGGCTGTCTGCACAAGCTGAGCCCAGCTCCAGAATGTTGGGAGTTTTTTGGCTCCTCACAGACACTGAAGCCTAAGAGGGATGTCCAGGTGGAAGGGGCTCAGCTAACCAGTCTCCTGCTTTCCTACCTTGTCTATCCTGGAGACAACAAAGGGCTTCTTGACAAACGCGATCCTGGCATCGGTGTTGAGGGCAAGAAATTCCTGCACCTCCTCACTGTTGGCAATTTCAGGGACTGCACACAGTTGCTGCAAGGAGAGATGGAAATTCAGGGCTTTTTGGAGTCAGCTTCCCAGCTGGATCATGTAATGTGGAAGAGATGTGATGTCACAGAGCTGTCCTGAGCTCTGCTTTTAGCTCACGGGGGCACACAAATATCTCACCTTTAAGAAGGATTCCAGCAGACTTTTCCTGGCTTCCACTTTATCGCTGTCCATGTTTCCAAAAGGGAGATCAGGGAACAGTTTCTTTGGGCCTTTGATGTCTACAAAGGAAGCAAAGCCATGAGCAAGCTCGAGAAAACTGGGGGGAAAAAAAAATTAATTTAAAAGATTTTTAAAATCCAAGATTAAAAATTAAGATTTTAAAATCTAAATACAGATTTCAGTCTGTATTAAAACCTTAACGGTCTCATAGGTAAGACTACCACCACACACTGCCCAAGGTAAGACACCCCTCAAACCAGGTTTGCTAAATCAGACCTTCAATCCATATGGAATCAGTGCTCTGCTGGATTTCACATCCTCCTTTAAAGTTAAAAGCAGCAAGAACATCAGTCTAGCACAAGGACTCTAAATCACTCCAAGAGCCCAAATACTCTCAACAAAGCAGTTTTCCAGTCAACCTGTCAGAACCAAGGAATTATGTTGCAACATGCTACACTCACTGGAGCTTTATATAGGAGCAGCATTAGAAGAAACACTGTTTTGTTCCTAAAAAAGCTCATGTTTATTCACATATTACACTATTTTCTTCTATGCAAACAAGATTCTTTCCGACCCCACTGCTTCCATTCACTGTTAAGGTGCAAAGCTACCAAACCAGGTGTTGTAATCAGGAAAAAAAAAGAGTATTTTGAAACACTGGAATTTGCTGCCAAAACAGATAAACCCTCCAGCCAGCTTTGCACAAACCAACAGAGATGTGGGCACAGGCAGGGCAGAAAACCCTCAGGGATGAGGAGGATGAGAGGGAGAGGATTTACTCCAAGAGCTAATGCAGGCACTGACTTTTGAGGAACTTGCGGAGCTCCGGTTTCTCCTCCAGCCGGGTCTGCAGGTTGAGGAACTCCCGATAGCGGCGGTTCACGGTGTGATAAGCCACCTGCTGAAGGTTCCCTGCACCCTCACCATCCAGCACTGTCTCATACTGAGGAGGAAAGCAACAAGAACAATCCTTACACATCCCCAAAACAAGCCCAGTGCGCTGGGCAGGGATCTGGGAAAAGGGGGGAGCCCCAGGGGAGCCCTTACCTTGACGGTGTACAGGGTGTAGGGGTGGAAGCCAGTGCCACTGTGCTCCCGGGCAGTGATGGTCCCAGTTATCCGCAGGTTCTGGATCACCACAGGCCCGTCGGGGCTGCTCAATGGCTCAAAGCTGAAGGTGCTCACGGAAGCTGTTGGGGAGGATGCGAGCAGGGGCAGGGACTGCCCGGGCTCTGGGGGGATTTGTGGCGGGCCCTCTGCTGCCCCCAGATCTCTCCCCAGGCTGGAGGGTCTCCGCGAGGAGAACTTCCTGGGGACTGCCGGGCTTTCCTCCTCCTTCTCCACCACTGGCTCGATCTGGATGTCAGGGCAGGAGCTCAAGGCAGAGGTGGAAAGCAGCCCAACATCCGAGCTGGGGGCAGGGCCCTCCTCCAGGTCCCCCGTTCCATCTTCCAAAGGGGCCTGGCCCTCTGGCACAGAGGGCTCCTGCAGGGGCTCATCAAGGAGCTCCCCAGTGGGGGACGGTGCCAGCAGGTCCGTGTCCTGGCCCACACTGGGCGTGGAGGACTCCAGCTCCAAGCCCTCGCAGGGGAAGAGGGATCCCAGGGCTCGGGGGCGCAGGAAAGGCTCCTCTGTGTGGCACGACCTGCTTGTCTCCTCTCCCTCCTCGCCAGCAGCCCCTGCCTCTCTGCTGAGCCCCTCCACAGCCCTCGGGGAGGGGGGCAGCCCAGCAGGAGCCGCATCCACCTGTGCTGGGAAGGGCAAGGAATCCGGCACCGGGGGTGCCGGGTGGGGCTTCCCACCGCGGGGCTTCTTGGAGAACATCCCGATGAGCAGCAGATTGATCCAGTCGGGATCGGACATCTTCCTGACGGCCGGCAGCAGCACGTTGCAGGCCACCAGCTCCACCACCACGAAGCGCCCCGTCCGCGTCTCCAGGTGCGGCCGCGGCACCAGGGCCCGCAGCAGCGCCTCCACGGCGGCGCGGGCACAGCCCACCTCGGCCGCGGGGCTGAGCAGGGCAGGGTGCGGCCCCGCCAGCCGGCTGTACTCCCGCCACAGCGCCCCGCTGCCCTTGGGGGAGTCGCTCAGGGCGTCCCGCGCCCGCAGGAAGCTCTGGAGGTGCCGCCCGCAGAGCAGGAGCAGCCGCCGGGCCAGGGCTCGCCGGTCCACCCGCGCCATGCGCCGCCGCAGCTCCGCGGCCAGGCCCGCCATGGCCCTCTCCACCTCGGCCTCGAAGGCCGGCTCCCTGCTCACCGTGCGGTACCACGAGGCCACGAAGTCCCGCACCACCTTGCGGATGGTGCTGGCGATCTCCCGCTCCAGCCGCGCCTCGTCGGCGGGGCAGCCGGGGGAGGCCCGCAGGGAGCTCACGAAGCGCTCCAGGCGCAGGCGGCGGCCGCGGGGAAGCAGGGCCGGGGGGCCCAGCCAGCCCCCCAGCACCGCCAGGGCCCCGCACAGCAGCCCCAGCGCCCGCAGGTCCAGCAGCAGCTGCAGGGCCAGCAGCCAGCCCAGCGCGACCGCCAGGGCCAGCAGCGGCCGGCGAGACCCCGAGGGGCCCCGGCCCGGCATGGCGGGGTGGGCACAGGGGGCTGCCAAGCGCCGAACACCGGGGCTGGGCAACACCGGCGCTCTCCAGGGACCCCCAGCCCAGGCTCCTTGACGGGGTGCTGGGGCTCAGCTGAGCGGGACCCTCAGCAGGCACCGGAGCTCGCCAGGGAGCGCCAGCCCGGGCTCCGCACTGCGGCTCATGGGGCACAACACGCCGGGCCCCCCCGACCGCGCACCGGAGCTCAACCACCCGGCACCCTCACTGGGGCTTCCCAAGGACCCCCACACCGGTCCCTTCACCGGACCCCGGGGCTCCCCAAGCCCCTTCACCCGGCGCCGACGGCGACATAAACCCCCCCAGCCCCGGCCCCGGCGCTGCCGGAGCCGCCCCGAGAGCCCCGGGCCCGACTCACCCCCCGCCGGCACCGCCCGCCCCTTCCGGCAGGGCGCCCCCTGGCGGCGCGGAGGACTCACGGGAGGGCTCGCCACCGACCTCGTTCAGATTTAAAAACGCAAATTTAAATAAAAAAAAGATTTATTTTTTTTTTAAGTTTTCACCCACTTCCACACGTTTTATTTTGGGCGCGTTAGGAAAAGTGCGCAAGCGCGACCGATGGCGTCTTTTATTTGTCTTTATTGTTATTATTCATCTGGATGGTATAAAATTTAAAATTTAAATGTATTTAATTCGTTAAAAGCTTATTATTCACCGTGAATAAAGGAAAAATCGAAAACTATTATCAAGCTAATAAAACAACTATTATTCAGCTAAAACTTATTAAAACTAGATAAAGGAAAATAATGCCTTTTTCTGCTGTTGCTGGAAGAGTTTTGGGAAAGTGTTGCTGCAAATTTTGTTTGTTCCTAATGATGATATTTGTGTTTGGTGCTGAGAAACTCTTTGGCTACAACTTAAACAAACGTGCCAGGGATTTTCTGCTTCTTCTCTGTGTGTGTTTGTGGCTCTTGAGTTGGTGTTTAGAGCCCAAAATAAACTACAAGCAGGAGGGAGAAGTTGCTCCGGCCCATGGGAGAGGGAACTGGATGGGATATGGGTGCTACAGGTGCCTGGGATGGGCAGCAGGATGTGAAATTGCTCATTTCTACTGGAGAATTTTTCAATGCTATAATAATCGCCCGAAATATGTGATTTTTGAGAGTGTCTTTTGGCTGTTTGTGAGTGGTGCGGGAGGATAAGGCAGCAAAGAAAACTTGGTTGAATAAAAACCTTATTAAAACCTTATTAAATTGACACAGGACAACCCATCGGTCCATATCAGTTATTTATTTGGGATGATGCAGAGGAGAACCTTTTCTCCCATCCAGATTCCTGTGATCTGAGAGAGTGTTCCAGCAAGCCATTTCCAGCTTTGCCATTCCGTTTGCCTGGGGATGATAAGGTGTATCAAGAGCCCATTCGATGCCCTCCTTCCTGGCCCAGTCTTGTACCACACTGGCAAAAATGTGATCCGTTTTTTGTACCAGGAGACTGGAAAACCATTTACAGAGTCCTGCAGAAATCTCTTTGGCTGCTCCCCCTGTTCTCTCACACGGGTTCAATTTCGCAGAGATCCTGTACCTAAACCCTCACACTAACTGCTCCCACACTGATGGTGCCAGCAAAAAGCCCTTTTGGTGTGGGGTTTTTTTAACCTTCACCGCTCATCAAACCTCCACGCGATGGCGGTGCGGACCTGCCAAAAAAAGTCGGTGTTCCAGAACGAAACCAGCTAAAGCAGCCGAAGCACGGATCCAAAGGGAAAACGTCACTTCACTGGGGATTGAAAGGTGTGCCCCGACCTTCCCCCTTCGTGTGCAAACCCTTATTTGCACCACACTCGAGAGGCAACACGAACTCCTTCCCAATTATACGTGCTAATACATCTCGTCGCGCTGGCAGAATCCAGCTACGGGACTGAGAACATCTGGCAAAAGCAGAGCTGACAGAAGCGCCAGGTGAGGCAGCAGTGCTGGCTCCACCTTCGGCAGCCCGCTTTGAACTGCACCACACCCCGTGGGATCTGCTCTTTGCTTCTCAGCTCTCGCTACCATCATAACTGAGCCATCTCCGTACCACCCAGAACTGAACCCCACCGCTGACTGCTCAGGCGCTGAAGTGAGCAGCACGAGAAGCTCAACAGCTTGCCTTTTACACTCTCGCTCTAGCAGTTCAACAGCTCTAGCCAATAGCATTCTATACTAGGAAAAGCACTTAAATTCACCAGGACGCTCTCTGAACGGCCCAGTGTGCGAATCCAAAAGGGATTTCCGTGCCAAAGAGAGGAACTGTGACCCCATCTCCACAGAAATGCGATCCCCGCCTCCAAAATAAAAAAAACACCCAGGGACTATTCCCACTCAGAGGTTGCAGAACACTGTTACCTGTCATTACCTCCCCAAGGCAGTATACCATCTGCACACCCACACTGGGGATAGCTGCTTACCTTGCCAAAAATTCAGAAGACCACCTGACAAACTGAATGCGTTGAGAGGTTGCTCCCACACCAAAGCTGCCAGACAGAAAAACTGTTGCTTTCCCTTCCATTCCCTGGGCACCCAATTCTTTGCAGCACAAGCCCTAGGACTTTGTACTTTTGTTCTTCAGGAGGAGCACTGTCACCCCTGTTCAGAAGGTGAACCCCAAAATTTGCTTACCAACTCCATAATTGCAATCGTGGGGGGATTGCTCCCACAAAAACTGTGCCAGGACAGAAAGCTGCTCCTGGCTGCTGTGGCCTGTCATCTGCACCTGAAGCACTGGGCCTGCCTGCCTTCCTTCCCATATAAAAGCACTGGGACACACTTCTAGGAGCCCAGAACCGAAATTCGGATACCTCCTCCAGTCTTGCCTATGTCCGGGAATTGCTCCTACACACAAGTAGCCTGAGCAAGAGGCCCTGAGCCAAAGCTGACCTCTAGATGAGCCTTCCAACCTAATGTTATATTTATCTGTGTATCTGCTCATTAGCAAAAAATAGGTGTGTTTGTTAATAAAATAGGCAGCATGATAAGACTACACCTGTGTATCTGCTCATTAACAAAACACGTGGGCTTATTAGTAAGATAGATTAGTATCTGCTCATTAGAGAATAATGCTTAGAAGGGAATAGCAGGTGTATGTAAGGAGTGATAGGGAAAAGGCAAAGGTGAAGGCCAAGGTGCTGGCACAGTCTTTATAACCCCCGAAGGGAAAAATGCAGGGACCCTCCAGGACCAAAGGGGAAGGGAGTGCCACCAGGATCTAAGACGAAGGACATTGGAAGAGAGAATGTCTGCAGAGACAAGGGGGCCCTTGTGAGGCAGAAGGCCACCAGCTGATGGAAATGGATTGTTAGGGGTGTCAGGGGCTCCCATTATACCAAGGACCCACCACAGTGGAGCCCTTCTTAGTTTACAGGGGCCTCTTGGTCTACTTTAAATTTTATGCCAAAGGGGGGGGCAGTTGTCAAAAGGATTGTTAACAATTCAAGGAGTAAACGGGAAAGATGAACGGGTGTGCCTCACCCAACCACTGTTAATAGAAGATGTGGGAGATAAATATGAGATGCATGAATTTTTATTTGTTCCTAGTTGTGACTGTAATCTATGAGGGAGAGATTTGATGGCTAAGCTAGGAATGCAAATGAACATTATTAAGAATGACAAAGAGGCTGATACTGTTGTAGCCCTGTGTATGCTCTCTGATAAAGCCCCTGCTGAAATAGAGCCAGAAGTGTGGGCAGTCCCAGGAAAATATGGAAAATCAGACCTAGAACCTCTTCAAATTACTTTAAAGCAACCAGGTCAAGCAGTTTCTAAACCTATCTCATGGGATGGAAGAAAAGCCTATCATTAAATCTAGAAGCAGGCCTTTTGGAGCCATGAATGTCTCCCTAGAACACTCCTATCTTGCCAATAAAGAAATCAGTTGGGATGTACAGAATGGCTCAAGATTTGAGAATAATAAATGAAATTGTTAAACCAAGGTATCCCACGGTTCCAGACCCTTTTTCTGTCTCAAACCAGATTCCCCCTCTCACATCACTATTACTCAGGATTTCATTTAAAGGATTCTTTTTGTTTGCTTAGAGGAGATAGTAAACAGTGGTTTGCCTTTGAGTGGAAGCAAGAGGAAGAAGGGAAAATGATAAAGCAACAGTGGACATGGACAATATAAGGAGGCACCAGTCCCGTCTGGGCAAGCCTTGCAAAAAATATTGAAAGGGTTCATTCCACCCCCAGGAGTTTGGTTCTTGCAGTATGTGGACAATTTCCTCCTATCAGGAGAATAGGAGGAAGTGGTAAAAGAAGCCACTGTGAAATTACTTAATTTTCTCGCTAAAAAGGGGCTTAAAGTATCTCAAAAGAAGGCACAGAGGGTGGAGAAAAAGGGTACGTATTTGGGACATACTTTGACTGAAGGCTTGCTATGTATTGACCCAAAAAACGGTTCAGGGAATTTTAGAAGTACCATTACCTAAAACTAAAAAGGAACTGGGGCAGTTTGTAGGGCTGATAGGACATTGCAGAACCTGGATAGAGGATTTTTCTGGTTTAGCCAGGCTTTTGGACACTAGACAGCCCCGATGTTGTAGGATGGACATCAGAAGGGGAGCAGGGCTTTAAAGCACTCAAAAGCAGCTCGAGTGTGCCTAGTGGTCCAAGGAGGACAATTTCCTTTAAGTCCCTGTCTTGAGGACAGTTTTCCACGTGGAAAGTATCTTCAGGAGTGATTCCTCTTGCTGTGTTTTGGAAGCAGAGGAGGTGACAAGGTGCTGCCAGAGCAGGCAGCTTCATCCTGGGGCTGCCATCACCCTCTTCCTCTCCCAGCAAAGCAGAAGCAGCTTGATCAGGTGGACAGGGAGGGTGGGGTGATATAAACTGCACCCTTGGTCACTCCCTAGAGTGAAACTGGGGCTGTTTCCTGTGTTGTTGTGCTGTTTGGAGGAGGAGTAACTTCTGAGTCCAGCAAATGAATGAGCTTGTTATTTAAAGTAGGAACTGGGAGATCAAGTGTGGCTGACATTCACACCTGACTCTTCTGTGAAGCTTTTGGGATGATTTTCTCTGCTTGAGCTCCGATATCAGCTCCAAAGCACCTCCAGCAAAGCCCTGGAGGGTTGTTTAAAAGGTCCTTTAGGTGCCTACATTGAGTACAGGTGTTTTACAAATTATTGCAGAGCCTTCCTCTAGTTACATCCCTCCTTGCCTGGGTATTAGAGCAGACTGACTCCTTATGATTTTTTTGTTGTTGTTGGGGGTTTTTTTGTTTTTTTTTCCTTGTTTTGTGCCTCCTTGGAAAGCAGCTAATAAGGAGACAGTCTGTACAGTGTCTGGAACAAAAAGACCATGGCGGGACCCTCGTTGCTATAAAAATGTTGTAATTTGGAAGGTTCTTTGCCTCCTAAGCAAGCCTTTAGGTGAACAAGTGTGTTGTTGCTTTTTTGTGATGCTCTGCCAGTTCTGACTGGGCTTTGTGCTCACTGTGATGTCGATTTTGAAGGGGCTCTTGGGCACTGGGAGCTGTTCCTCCCATAAATATCCTGAAGCTGGGAGTGTTTTTGCAAGGGTCGATAGCTCTGATCTGCCTGGGTGATTTAACAGTGCACCTCTGTGTCTGCCAGCGAGAACAGGGGAGTTGTTCTGAGGTGGGGACTGGGCTGACAAGTAACAGGGCATGAGGAAACAGCCTCAAGTTGTGCCAGAGGAGGTTTAGGTTGGATTTCAGGGGAAATTTCTTTTATGGAAATGGTTGTTCAACCCTGGCACAGCTGCCCAGGGCAGTGGTGGAGTCACCATCCCTGGAGGGATTGAAAAGCTGGGCAGATGTGGCACTTGGGGACATGGGTTAGTGGTGCCTTTGGCAGTGCTGGGGGAACAGCTGGCTCGATCTCAGAGGGCTTTCCCAACCCAAATGATTCCATGAGTTTCCTATGGAAATCCATCAAGCCAAGATGTGAAGATTCTTTGCAGCCAGTCCTGACCCTGAGAGGATCTTGAGGTATAATCAAGTCGTCTCAGTTTGGGATCAGTCCTGTGCTGGAGAGCTGGGAAAGGGCAGGATGGGTGATTGTTGTGCTTTCCAGGTTTGAGTTCCCCTTAGAGGATTCCTGGTGTCCCAGGATTTGAACATGGATAATCGTTGCACCCAGGCTTGTCAGCTGCACTGTGCCTTGGTGACCTTGCAGGCATGAACCACACAGGGATCACACTTTATCATTTACATCCCTTAAAACCCTCCACACAGCCTGTGCCCTTCTGGGAAGCAACATCCCTGCTGAATCCCACACTTGTGTTGATTAACATACTCCAGACTCATAAATCGAAGCAAGTGGATTTGGGGAGAGAACTTCCCTGCCTCCAGTAAAACTTGCCTTTAAATTATTTAACAAGCTGCTTAAGCAACTCAGCCATTTTGCATGGAATTTGTCAAGGCTCCATCAGCTCTACCCAGCACAATGTGACAGCCATACTTTTATTATGAGCAAGCGCATTAATCTCGGAATGGTGCTATTTGTTTTCCTCCCTCGCTTTTATGGTGTTTAAAAGCATGTATCTTCTCCTGAAAATCAATAACTGAAGCTATGAATAATAAAAAACACTGCAGTGAATGGCTCGGAGAGATCCTAGGGATGGAAGTTGCAGCAGTAATGACTCTGTTTGCCATCCATTAAATATGGGAACTTGGAAGAATTATGCAGATTATAATAGCTGTATCAACATAAGTATGTTTTGCTGATAGACTTCCCTGATTGGATCCACGGGATATAAGGCTGCTAATCCCTTGTGCAGAGGACCTGATTGTATTAGAGTGCTCTGCAGATTTGCTGATAGGAAGTTAAGAAACAATTAAAAAAAAACGTTGGCCGGTGTGGGGGGGGTTTCTCAAAGCTGCTGTGCTTTGGTTTCTGTTTGAACCAAGTGTGGGTTTTCCCCTGTCTTTGGTGTTAGCCCAGAACACAACTGCAAGCCCTGGTGTAAGTGGTGGATGGTTTATGTGCAATAAGTGCGATTTGCCCCGTGCTGAGCTTTAAATGTCACTGGGGCTGCTCAGCCCGAGGCTTGAGCAGCAATTTGGGGCTGGGAGGGGACCTCAATCAGTGCATGTGTGGTCGTAGCCTTGGAAATGCTCATCCAAGTGACCACCTCCTAATTGCACATGGCTGTTGGAGGCTGTGAGGGACCCCTCCTTGCCTCCAGCTTTCCAGTGATCTGGCTGAAGCTCATAATGTGGAGCTGCAAAGGGGGGGAAAGAACAAAAACAACCCACCCTGTAATTAAAATAATCAGTTTGCTGCGCACTTGGCACAAGGTTAAACGTCACTGCAGTTCTGTGGGTAAAATTCTGCATGTTAAATCTGCTTATTAGTATCACCTTGTTAATAGAGGTGTCACCTCAGGAGGTGACAAGTGTGCTCTCAGGAGGTGACAGCGTGCTCTCCTAAATGACAATATGCTCCACAAAATCTGCTTCCCTCTTCTTTTCTTTTATGATGCTCCTGCCCTTGTAAAGTTGGGGAAGCTGAGACTGTGCCCCAGGGAACTGATGGACCCTCCTTACATGGTTTGGCTTTCATTGGTGAGGCACCTCAAGTGCTGTGTCCAGTTTTGGACTCATCATGACAAGAAAGTCATTGGAGGGCTGGAACATGTCCAGAGACGGGAACGGAGCTGGGGAAGGGGCTGGAGCACCAGGAGCAGCTGAGGGACCTGGGGGAGCTCAGCCTGGAGAAAAGGAGGCTCAGGGGGAACCTTCTCACTCTCTACAACTCCCTGACAGGAGGTGGAGCTGGGGGGGTTTGGGCTCTGCTCCCAGGGAACAAGGGGCAGGACAAGGGGAAACGGCCTCAAGTTGCACCAGGGGAGGTTTAGGTTGGATATTGGGAAAATTTCTTCCTGGAACAGGTAGATAAGGATTGGAACTGTCCAGGAAGACGCTGTAGTCCCCATCCCTGGAGGCCTCCAAGGAAGGACTGGCTGTGGCACTCAGTGCTCTGTGCTGGGGGACAAGGTGGGGATGGGGCACAGGGTGGGCTCGATGATCTTGGAGGTCTTTTCCAACCTAAATGACCCGGCGATTCTGGGAAGATTTCCTGCTGTTCTGTAATGCCCTGAGCCAGCTGAACCGTTTCCATTCCCTACGGGAGGCACAGCCATGTGGAACGTGTCGAAATCCCTCATCCGTGCGCCCGCTGAGTCTCCTTGGTCCTGTCATTCCTTGTTCTGCCGGGGGCTCTTTAGTCCTGAGCTCCTGGTGCCTGACAGACACCTTGGCTCCCCTTTGCCTCCTGCACCAGTGTCTGCAGAGACTCTGGCAGTCGCTGAAATGAGTGGGAAGGAGGTGGCTGTGTGTTAGGACTCAGCAGAAAAAAGATCCCCCCCAGTCAGCAGAGATGAATATAAAATTTGAAAAAAAAAATTTTTTTTTTGAGAGAGAGATGAAAGCACCTTTCCACCAGAATATCTTCCAGCATCTCTGCTCCATGCTGAGGGATTGCCTGGCAGGGAGGGGGAGCGCTGAAGTTTTGGTGTCTCAGCAGAGATTCATGTGATCTGTGAACTGATGAGTCTGTGACAGTGTTTTCTGCAGAACTCCTTGTTTTTTGGGGAGAAATCAGCCCTGGGACGGATGGCTTCAGCTGTCCCTTGGTGTGGGGGAGGCTTGCAGTCAGCAGTATTAGCAGGAGTGAGATTTTTTTCCTTGTGTCTGTCTCCTGGCTTGAATTTTGCCTCAACAAAAATTATGGCCAAAAAAAAAAAAGAGTGAAATTTATGGCTTGATGGCGCTTCAGGATGCACAGGACAAACTTTTATAGCTTGAACTCCATCTGGGGTGTGAATGCACTTAATTCTGACTCCCAGGCTGGTGGGGGAACTCCAATGAAGCTGCTGTATCCATACCACATAACATCAGCCATAGGCCTGGCCTTAACTTTTCCATACAGCCAACTGGGAGGGCGACGCTGCAGATGGGGTTGGATGAGGAATTTATTCCCAGCACTGGTCGTTTCGTGGTCGGGGCACCCATTCTGCTGGATGCCACGAAGCAGCAGCCTCCCCTCCACCAACCAGCGGCTCATTAGCAAATAAAATTGTTATTTTCGGGCTAGTGCTGCAAGTTAATGCGACGTGAGCACCACGAAACCCCAAACGCGAACGGGAGGGGGGGTGGAGTCGCAGCGATGAATGTCAGGCGAAACTCAGAGGCGCTAATTGAAGGTGGTTTCAACAGAATATTCAATTAATGCTCTGTGCGTCGCAGACAGTCTGGAAAAGGCGCTGTTTCCTCCCGAGGATCTGTGTTACTGCGCAACAAACAGATGAAAATGAACCGTTTTACGGCCTCCTAATTGAAAGCCGATGCGCCGGTTTTATTAAAATTTTCATGGTGGGGGGAACTGGGTGCCTCAAGGGCCCGGTAATGGGATGAAGAAGCTCCCTCTCCTCTGCTGCCTCGCATCCAGCCCCGGGCAGAAGCTGCTGCAAAGAAATGCCTGAGATGTCCCTGGTGGGATCTGCGGCCTCGGCGTCTCTTCTCGCGCTCACAGATCCATTTTATCTGTGCCCGCCGCGCCCTGGAGAGGAGTGAGGATCCTGGAAACGTTTCTTTGTAGGGATTCGTGGGTGAGGAGATGGGAAATGCTTTTTTCCCGTCTTTTCTGGGGGTAAAAAGCACGGTTTCTTGCGGTTTTGGGGCTTTTGCCCTCTGTCCTGCTGCTGGGGTGCCACACACTGGGGAGCTGAAGCTTGTTAGTAGGAAGATGGAGCAGAAGCCCAGTCATCTCTCCAGGGCAGACTGTCTCTGAGGTTGGTAGGAATGAAATAATTAAACGGGGAATAAAATAATTAAATGAATTTTTTTCTATTTTTTTCCTCCTGTCATCTTGCTCCACTGCATTTCCCAGCCAGTGCTGGCTGAGGATAAACTCTTGAGGACATGGCTGAGGGTGATTTGTCCCCTTCCTCCATCATTTTACCAGCCCCTCTCTCTCCTGACTTCTCAATTCCCAAATGTTATTGGAAGGGAGTTGTTAGGTATTATAAGCAAAATGCCTGGACCAGTGTTGTTGTTTCTGGGTGCTGGGAAGCAGCAAAAGGAAGATGTTTTCCATGCAGCTTCCAAAAATCTGTGTTTGATGCATGGAAGTTGTTATCAGAGACCTTCTGTGGTGTTTCTTCAGACTATTAATTTATGCCCTTGCATCCAATGATGATTTAGCTATTTTAAAGCCTTATTTACGCTGAGTTCCTCTCCCCACTTTGCCATGGTGATGTTGTTGTGACAATGGGAATTCACAGTTCTTCCCAACGTGAGCCTGTAAACCAACCTGCTGGATATTTTTGTATTCCTACAGGCCTAATTTGTAACATAAAGCACTTAATAATTGTTATTAATGAACCTGCTGTGGTCGGTCTATAGACCCAGCTGGAAATCACATCTGCTGGCAGATTTGCAGCAAACTCTTCTGAGTTGAGGGAGGCGTGAGCAGCCAATGGTGGTGCCCGAGGATCCACAGGAGCTGTCCTTGGGATGTGGTTTTTTTGGGGGAGGAGAATCATGGAAATCTTAAAATCTAAATGGCTGCTTGGTCAGGGAGGAACATCAGAACAAAGAGGATTAAAAAACCCAGCTGCTGGTTTCTTAGGGACAGGGTTGTGGGGACAATTTACATCCGTGCTGATAAACAATTGCCAAGGACTTTAGCAAACATCCTTAGGGATTTTCAGACCCATTCCTCACTCAAAGGGAAAGCAGCCAAGCTTTTTTTCAGCCAGTTAGTGATTTCTGACTAGTTCCAGTCTGGGATATCCAACCTGGGATGGAAAGATAATGGATGCTTCTCATTTTTTTGCCCATCTCTCCCACTGGGCTGTGTGACCTTGAGAAAGGTGTTTAATCTTCATTCCTGGCTGGAATAAGGTGATGCTGTATTCCTTTGGGTTGTGGCCAAAAAGGTGTGAAGATACAGGCCAGCACAAGCTTTATTGGTAATATCTTTGATTAAACCTAGAAAATCTCATTCCTGGTAGTCCCTGTTATTTATAGAATCACAGAATATTGGAAGAGACCCACAAGGATCATCAGGTTTGAGGATATTTGCTGATTTGGGATAGCAGGCTCAGCTCTGAGTGGAGGCACCTTCATTACAAATGGCAAATTACAATATTTTTTGGAAGTGCACAGAGGCTTTCAAGCCATGATGTCAGTAACTAGATGACTCCAGAGGGTTTAATCATCTGGGCATCCCCCAGATAACCCCTCCTTTCCCAATCCACATCCCCGTGCCTCGACCACAGCGTTGGGAACGAGGTAATTCTTCAAAGTATCACAAGGGGGTCTTCGAGAGGGGGGTATTTTGCATAACTGGTTTCTGACAAGGCCTAAAATACTATTTGGAGTTCCATGAGTATTAATTTACACCTTCATTACGTGGCAGTGTTATTTATGATGCGAGCTCAGCCCCACTGTGTGTGTGTGGATAATGGAGATGTATCACTCGGTGTGGCAAGAAGCTATAAAAGAAATGGGGAGATGTTTCTCTGCAGTTATGGACTTAATTTTTTAATGTGAGCTATGAGAGTGATGTGATCTGACAGTCAATAGGAAGCAGGATTTATTTTTTGGGGGGGGGGGAAGGAATAACTTTCTTCTGGAAGATTTTTTTTTTAAGCTTCTGCTGAGCCTCATCACTTCTGGTATTTGAAGTGACTTGAAATCAAAATAGTGACTATTGACTTGTCGCTTCTTTGTTTCTCTTAAATATAATTCTCACATTTAATTAAAGCTTAAATCATATAAAAATTTAATCCTGTATATTTAATGTGATACAGAAAGAGGTGAAACAAATTGTGTTCTGCTGTCAGTTTGACACTTCTTGACTGTTTCAAGCACTTCCACTTGATGGAAAGGGTGACTTTATTCTCAGCCAAGGCATGAATTTTGAAATGCAAAGAAAATACATTTTCATGCCCTTGCACCAGGAAAATTCTGTCTTCAGCTGAGAGTTTTGGTGATGCTGGCTTTGATTTGAATGGGAACAAATACTGCGTTTCCAAGCTCCTTTAAAACGTTACAGGCAGGGACATATCTTGGGTTTACATTACCTTAGTTATGTCTTTTTTGCAAAAGCACAGCAGGGAAACAATTGAGGGAAAACAAGGCTGAGGTTAAAGTTGTTTTGAAACAATGCAAATACCGGATTTGAGGAGTATCAAAGCAGGATGATTCAAAGTTGTCAGACGTGATTTTTTCCCCCCGCCTCTCTCTACTGTGAAATGAAATTTCTGCAGGAAAAAAAACCCCACCTGACTCTGCAGAGCTCTTCCCTCCCAACAAATCTCCTTTCTCAGACGGGAAGCGGTTCCATCCCAGCTTTTTCCAGTCAGACCTGCGACTTACCCTTTCCTGGGCCAGATTTATTCCTTCTCTCAACATGTTTCCTTGTAGTCGAAGCGGCCCCAAAGCTCTGGGAAAGGAATCAAAACAGCGCCGGGTACTTCAAAGGGTGGAAGTCACTCCAGCACATCGTGTTAGATGTCCTGCGACAACTAATCCGGCGTGTGATGTGACCCCTTTCCAGGTGTCCCTGCCTCTCTCAAAGACCTTGAAAAGAGCCCTGCTGGACTGAACTCAACTCCTGCTTGAATCACCTGCCTGTGGTAGTGTCCCTGTGAAAATGCAGGGGACTGGGGGATATGAAAGACGCACGAGGCAGATGAAATGAGAAACAAGGGGAAAGCAAACAGCACACGTGGGCAGGGGGCGTGTGAGTGAGATGGAGAGAGTAAAGGCTTTACTGCAAACAGTAAAAGCCAATCTGAAGCCATTAGGGTGGACATAAAACCAACAATTCACCGCCAGCCCGTGGCAGTAAATCATGGGTGAGCTCCACCTAATGATGAGGAGCACTGGCATGTGCAGAGGCAGCTCAGGGTGGTTAGGAAAGAGGTTTGGATGAGCAGAAGGATCCATGTGCTGCTAGAGGAGGGTTTACAGGCTAAATATGTGCAAAACATTTCTCCAGCGTGGAGGAGCAAAGGGGAGACCTCAGTGCTGTCTGCAGCTTCCTCATGAGGGGCTGTACTGATCTGATCTCTGTGACAGGGACAGGACCTGAGGGAAGGGCTGGAGCTGGGTCAGGAGAGGTTCTGGTGAATATTAGGAAAAGGTTCTTCCCCCAGAGGGTGGTTGGCACTGAACAGGCTCCCCAGGGCAGTGGGCACA
>JAYRBT010000067.1:2135732-2147767 GCA_036023395.1 Myiotriccus ornatus
GCTATTTCTTGCTCCTTTGTGAGTTTTGTGATGAGAACAAACTCTCCTTTTTTTGTTAGAAGTATTTCCAGGCCTTGTGATTGATATGAAGGCAAAAGGCATTGTCTGAAACACTTGCAAAGACTTTAAATATCAACTTGTTTGTGGTTTTGGTCTTTTATTAGTTGGTTTTTTTTGTGTGGTTTTTTTTTACTAGTCCAACCAGGGAAAGGTGTTTAAAGGTGAATTCCTTCAGCAATAGCGTATCTTCACACCTAAAGGATAGGAACTCCTTTCTCATTCTGTACTCCAACCTGCTCCCCGAGCTGGGAGCTGTCCTCTCCCAGGTCAGATGTGGCCTTCAGATATTCCAGGTGAGCATGTTACCTTGAGTGGCTCCTGCAAGGGTTTGGGAGTGATGGAGTGTGCTGTGGGAGCTGACCGGCTCCAGCTGACAAGATAATGAACTGCTAAATAAAGCACAGGAGAAAGGGAAATCCATGATAAATCCACCTCTCATGTGCCGTGGAGGAGACGGATAAACTCCCTCTCTGCTCCTGACAGCGGGATTTTTCTCTCCTGTGACTGTCGCAGGAGATGTGGTGAAGATGCTGCTCCATCCCCGTCCTCCTCCAGCACTGGGGGACAGACAGACAGACACAGGGCTGTGCATCATCACACCCTGTTGGATCGTGTCCTCCTGGAAGGTCAGGCATGGCTGGGGACAGAAGAACTGTCCCCACATCCCTCCGTAGGGGTGTGTCCCTCCAGTGCTGCTCAGTGACTGTGGAGCCCCTGTGCTTAACCAGTGATGATTAATTTGGGGGCCACAGGGCTCTTGTCCCTCTCTCTGGGATGGGAGGGTCCTTCCCCCTCTTTCCTCGTTGCACTGTGGCTGAAGCTGCTTCTCCAGCTGGATGCCACAAACTGCAAACCCAATCCCAGCTCCCAAGTCCAGACCCTGCTGCTCCTGTTTCTTCCTGTGCTCTCTCCACGGGGATGTGATAAACTCTTAAATTCTCTCTGAAATCAGTGGAAAGCCCGTGCTGGGGAGATGAACCAGGGCCAGAGGAGTGTTGGGGGTCACTCTCTGGAGACAGGGAATGGAGAGGCATTAATGGAGAGGCAGGGAAGGAGCTGAGGTGTGTCACAAAAGCACTTTATTGTGCGGGTCACAGGCTGGAATAACAGGTGACAGGTCAGTGTTGGGATGTGTCACTGGAGCCAAACAGCCCCCATGAAAGTGCCATTAGGGCCGTTCCCGGAGCGTGACGGAGCCAGGCTGGGGTCAGGCTGGCTCTCAGCCTTGCCCAGCAGCTCGGAAGAAGTTGGCTTCTTCCTTTCAGTGCACTGCCTCTCCCAACTCCTTTTTCCACGTCTGATTAATAAATCATGTCGTTTGCCCAAGACTCCCTCGGTCCCCACCCAAACACAAACACTCCCCGTCACCACCACCTTGCGCCTGGCAAAGCTGCTCCCTCTGACAATCAATTACCCTCCGGAGATGAAATTATTGTTTAATGGCTTTTGGAACAGGCTCCTGCTCTGACATTCATCACAATCAATAATGCATCAGCGGGGACAAAAGAAATTACCTGCCTCCTGCTAAGTGAAAGGGTCCATTTGTATTCTGCACGGCCCCTTCACGCCCACTGAGCCGGCAGCCGCGGGTGGATCGTGCCGGCGGCACCGAGGGCAGCTGGCTCCGGCTGAACTCCGGAAAACTTGGCTGCAACTTCATCACCAGGGCTGCTTTTAGCAGGGCTGGGTGGGAGGTTGGGGATTAGGGGTGGTGGACGCCCAGTGCAGCGGGGTGCTTTGTCCTGGATTGTGGTCGAACAGCTCGAGCGGTGATCCCAACCACCTCTCCAGTCACCCCAGTGCCTCCACAGCCCCTCCATCCCAGCCTCAACGCATCAACTCCACACCACAGATACCCTCCAGAAGCCAGGATTGCCATCCCGTCCCTGGAAACACATCCCAAGCTGCATTTCCAGCAAGGCACAACCTAAAAACCCTAAAATCTTAACCTTATCCTGCTGGAGCCCTGTCCCAAAGCGTTTTGGGAGGCTCTCAGTGGTGGACTGACAGAAGGTGTGTCTTGCTGGTTTTGGTGTTGAACTGTGCTAAAAC
Source organism: Myiotriccus ornatus (assembly GCA_036023395.1). Taxonomy (NCBI): domain Eukaryota; kingdom Metazoa; phylum Chordata; class Aves; order Passeriformes; family Tyrannidae; genus Myiotriccus; species Myiotriccus ornatus. The sequence continues at coordinate 2,137,845 of JAYRBT010000067.1, forward strand.
CAGCAGTGACACATCAACCCCAAATTAACATCCTGATAGCTAGGCAGAGATTTGGCAGATAAGGTGCTAAGCTGACCTTCAGATACATGAGTGGCAGTCAGTCCCTGTACACTCTCTAAGTCTAGTGCCGTGTTCAGGCTCCTCTCTGAGAAGGAGTTTAGAAAGCAAGGGGGTCCTTTCAGAACCTCTTGACTCAACAGGAGGCTTTCTCTAATAAACTTCATCTGAAGGTCCCACTCCCACCCACAGCACCGAAGGGTGGAGTGTGCAGGTGAGGGTCTGGTTTGGGACAGGGTTTCCTTAGGATAGGATTGTGATTTGGGTTGTGTCTTGCTGGAAAGGCAGCTGGGATGTATTTTAAAGGGATGGGAAGGGAATCCTGGCTGCTGGAGGGCATCTGTGGTGCGGAGTTGCCACAGAATCACAGAGTATGCCGAGTTGGAAGGGACCCACAGGGATCATCCAGTCCAATTCCTGGCCCTGCACAGGCCCATCTCCAAGAGCGTGCCTGAGAGTATCATCCAAATGCTTCTTGAGCTCTGGCAGCCTTGGTGCTGTGGTGGCACTGGGATGACTGGAAGGGTCGCTGGGATCATGGGGGGGGAACCAAGGAGGTGCCAGGTATCCCCAAAAAGCAGAGTCATCCCTTGCATGGATCCCCTCCCTGTTTTCTGTCTTTAAATAATCAACTAAAAACCCCTGATACTCGATAAGCAAAAGATGGTCCTGGTGCTGCTTCCCTTAAGGTGACTTTGAAGGTACCAATCTTCCAGAGGATGCCATGGCCATGCCTGGAAGGGTCTCAAGACGATCAGCTTTATTTTATTTTAAACATCCATCCCAATTAGTGGGGAACTGAGGAGCTTAATCAGCTCAGCACTGTTTGCCTTAGAGCCACTTGATCCCCATTGTTTTCCCACTTCAGCTGCTGCTTTGCCCTCAGTGTAGCTGTGGGAGCTGGGATCAAGGGGGTGCTGGATCAGGTGGGGTCAAGTGTTCTGAGCAGGCAGGTCCCTGTTCCCACAGAAGAGTCTCTGCTGTAGAATTCAGAGGTAGGAAACACCCTCCCCACCCCCCCACCCCCAGTTTGTTCCTTTACTGCTTGAAAAATAACACCTTTAATAGGGAACCTCTTTCCAAGAAGACTTTGGGAATTTGGCAGCCTATAGGGCTCCCCAGGACGTAACTGGCTCACACTGGGACACGGTGTATGACCAGAAGCACTGAATGTCTCGATTTTCCCATTCTGGCTCATCATGAGGCTCTTTGCTGCTGTTTTCCTCCCCTGGCCCATCCAAGGCCAGGTTGGACAGGGCTTGGAGCAACCTGTGCTAGTGGAAGGTGTCCCTGCCCATGGCAGAGGGTTGGAACTGAATGATCTTTAACGTCCCTTCCATTCTGGGATTCCACGATTTCTCTTTCTCTTTCTGGGACCCCTAAATGGCTCCGTGCCAAGGGTGGCTTGAGCAAAGGGCTTCACCTCCCCGTTTGGCTTCGAGTGCATCCCCTCGAGCGAGGCCCGCGGGTTTGGGGCTTGCTGGAGACCACCCCTTGCCGTGTGATCCCCGGGCAGCAGCGAGGCGATGCTGCGGCAAGAAGGGAGCAAACAGAGAGGCTGGAGAAGGGGGAGGAGGCTCTGAGAGGCACGTTCACAGCGCACCGTGTTTCGCTGTAATCCAACATGACTTTCCCCTCTGTTGGCAGGGGGTGCACATGATGTTAACATTCATTATCGTGTCAGAGCCGACTGACTGCCAGAACACATTACGTGTTCTCCTCTAACGCGCGGGGCGCTGACAAACCCCATCCGCTCGCTCCGCAGAGGTCTGAGCCTCCGCAGCCTCACGGAATGCCAGGGATACCGCTGGAATGAGCGTCATTCCCAGGCGGAGGGCTCCCCCCGCTGCTGCTTGAGGGCTGGGATGCAGCTGCACGGGATGCAAAAATAAATTAATAATAAAAATTGATGAGAGGATGAGCAGGGTGTGATGATATTTGAGCGCAGGAATGTGCTGCAGGACCGTGGAGCGAGGCAGGAGGGGGATGCGGCAGTTTAATTCCCGAGGCTTGGTAATTGAGGAAGTGAAATGCTTCCTGCAATCCCGGAGTTTCGGATTGTGTCCGTGCCCAGAGAGGAAAACAGGAGCTTGTAAAGGGAGGAAAACTCTTTGGTTTAAATTTGACCTGGGAAACTCATTTTCTTCCCCCAGGTCAAATTTAAACCTGGCCAGGGAGGTGGAAAGGGTTGTCCAGCCCTGGTACAGGCTGCCCGGGGCAGGGGTTTGACTCCCCATCCACGGAGGGATTGAAAAGCTGCGTGAATGCGGCACGTGGGATGGGTTTGGCAGCGCTGGGACAACGGCTGGGCTCGATCTCTCCGGGTTTTTTCCAGCCTTGATGGTTTTGTGGTGTTCTCCCCCACGTCAGACAACACCCCCTTCCCTGTGTGCTCCCCGGCTGGAGCTCCTGCAACTCCCCAGACTTTCCCCAGGCTCCCCGTTGATCCCCTGGGTGATGGAGCTGTTGAACCAGCGCTGCCGTATTCGTGGTGTCGACCTGTCATTTTTCTCCCAGGTCCTTAAAAGGGTTTTTAACTGTCAGCCCTCTCCTGCATCTTTGCTCCTAATAATCAATATCGATTTTCCTGTAATACCGTCCATCCAGATGCCACGGCTTATTTGTTGTGAGATGAGAATCTCGATGAGCTTATCAAATGAAGCCCATATTTTTCTCATGTCTCTGCACGTGTGCATATGCAGAAATACCCTGCTAAGATGATTATCTTCCTTTTGCTGGGAAAAAAAAAAAAAAAGATGGAGTGAGGCTCTGCAGCTGGAAAAAATACCCAGTTTTGGTCCCTTTGCTCTTGCTTTTGGGGTGATCTCTGTTCATATGGGCACAGAGATCCCCCGGCACTGGGATGCTGCTGCCCACAGGCAGGGAGCTGGTCTGGAATCCAGGTCCTGGCTGCTGTCATTCCCTTCTTTTTGTACATGCTGTCCCGTCCAGGGAAGATTTTGGCTGCTGGCTTGCAAAACCAGGATTTGTAAAGGCTTTTTAAACAGATTTTCCCTCCATGAAGCCGCTGAGTTTCATAATGATCATCCCTGGCATTAAATCCTGCTGCAGGTTTGTGTTTCTAAGCAGGATTTTTTTTTTTTTCCAAGGGGAACTGGTGTGATGTTGTTAGAAACCATGAAACTGGTTTTACTGGTTGTCTTTAATCCCCCACTGTCTTGGGGTTGGCCAAGGATCCAATTGTTTTCCTCAAGAATGAACAAGAGGCATCAACACTGTCCCAAAAATGTGCCTGATACGTCCTGCATGACATCACCTGCCTAAGCAATAAGTGATATCCCTATGCTGGCTGTGTTTTTCCAGGAATCCTGTTTATTAGTGTTTTAGGTCAGAGTATTGTAGGATTTGACTGGAAACAAGCTCCTGTTTCCTAAGCTGGAAAAGATTTTCTATAAGGAGCCTCAGCAGAGATAACACGAAAACAAAAGGTGATTGAATGTGACTGAAAATGTGCCAAAGAAATATAGGGTTTTACCCAAACTGTTGGAAGAAAAAGTCGATTTTTCCATTTTTGACAGAGGCCTGCCAGATAAGATGCCTCAAATCGGCTTATTGAATTATAAACCACCGACATTTTGAAGCAGAACGCTTTGCTTTGAAGTGAAATGCTGAGATTTTTCATTCTGACATCTCCCAATTGATGTTTTTGGTAACTTTCTGCACACCTGGTAAAAGTGAGATTGGCGGGGAAAAGTTCAAGGCATTAAAATGCTGAATTGCTGAAGGGGTAAAAAAAAATACTTTTTCTAGATAATTCTCATTAAAGCCAACCTGTCCAGTTTCTGCCTCATCTCTCCAGTATCCATAATTATGACCCAAAATACCCATTAGTTTGGGTTTTTGGGGGTTATTTGTACTTAATGTGGCAAAGACCCCCTGGAGTTTTGCATCTCTAAACCATTGGAGGGACTTTCTTGAATATGATGCTTTTTCTCCTCTTTTCCACTCAAAACTTCCCCATTATTGAAATGAGCTCCTAAAGTGGGGAGGTTTCATGAGATGGTTCCAATTTCCTTTTATATAAATAAATATTGTCTCCTTTTGGGTTTGCTGAGAAGGGGATTTCTGGGAGATAAATTCATTTTTGATTCCACACCATTCAAATTGGATAATACTGGAAAATAAAGTTGCTGTCCTTGCTGGAAATAGCTGGAAGAGTTGAGACATAGTTGAATTCCTTTGGCTGATTTTGGGGTTTCCTGATGAAGGGAGCAGAGCACAAAATGGGAGGATGAGGGAGAGGGACATCTCAGAGCCTGGGAAGTGTTTTGGGAAAGAAAACAGGTTGGAAAACTTGGATTCCTCCAAGTAGCGTGTGCTGGTTTCAAAATCTCTGCTGGCAGGGGAGATGGAGCTGTTTCCCATAGGGCCTAGTTTGGGTTGGAAGGGACCTCAAAGCTCATCTAGTCCAACCCCCTGCCATGGGCAGGGACACCTTCCATCAGCCCAAGTTGCTCCAAGCCCTGTCCAACCTGGCCTTGTTTGGATTTGTTCCTCATCACCCCTGCCAAGGGCTCTTGGCCATGGGATGGGGTTTGTCTCCCCCCTTTCTGCATCAGGAATGCTTTCCACAGCATCTCCAAGAGGGGAACGTGCATGGAGAGAAAGCTGGAGGGTTGTACTATGCACCAAAAAGTGCCTTATAAAATAAATATAAAAGGATAAATAAAACTAAGGAGGGAAGGGAAACAAAACATCAAAAGAAATGAAAAGGCAGCAAAAGACAAAGTGAAGTTCTGCCTCTTGAGCACTTTTGTGGCTTTTCCTGCACATCCCTCTTGGATTTCCTCTTGGTTTGGGGCTGGAGGAGGGGGCAGAAAGCTGGGGCTGAGCAAAGCTGAGCCAAGGATGGTAATAACCCCTCCTGAGAGTCCCCCAGCGCCTGCACATGAAAGCCCTGCCCCTGGCACTGCTGATTAGACAGCTCTAATTGTCTCCCTGGAATACTGGAGCAGGGAGGAACCTACACAGTGTTTGCTGAGCTGGCCAAGCTCCTAAAATTAACCCCTGTTGGACTGGGGAAGGAAGAGTCGGGGACCAGGAGCCACTGGGAGCAACTGGGGTTGGATGATGGGCTGAGCACATGGGGGTGATGCCAAAGGTCCCCCCCAGCCTGGTCCCTGAATGGAAAAGACTTGTTTGGGTTAGTTTTGGGAAAAGCTTCAGCTTTAGCTGCATGTGCTCAATAAAGCTTTTAGTTCAATCCCTCTTAATGCCGAGCCCGAGTGTATTAACTCAAGACTTCCCGGGGATTGGGGCATAAACACACAGGAGCTCCTGCTGCAAGGGAAATATTGGATGCTTCCATCAATATTTGATAAAAGTGGGAGATATCTTATCTTCTTCTGTACATTATATAGTGAGGCTGCACGTTTGCTCCAATCTGTCTGGGAACTTTTTATGGTCCCGAAAAGCAGCATCGTCCCAGAACGGTTTGGGTTGGAAGGGGCCTTACAGCTCATCTCCTTGCACCCCCTGCCACAGGCAGGGACACCTTCCACCAGCCCAGGATGCTCCAAGCTTTGTCCAAAGTGTGATGAGGAGGGAGATATCCCATGGAATCTGTTTGCAAGCACTCAGCTCTCCACGGCAAATAATTCAGGCAAGCGTTGCTCTCACGTCGCGTGCATTTGCAAAGGAGCAATTTATCAGAGTGATTTTTATTGTCATTAAGGCAAATTAAGCCCACAAAGCTGGCAATGGATGGAGAGAGAGGGGGGAAAAAAAAATGGGAAAAAATTGGCTTTCATGAAATATTTATTAAAAACAGCCACTGTAATAAATATTTGAAACCTGGTTATTAATGTTAAATTGTATCAGTGTCAAGTGTGTGTTTCACATGTTCTGCTAACTGGGTTGGCAGACCCGTGGTGTCAGGGGGTCAGTTGGCACTGGGACCGATGGAAAAGCCGAAAATGCAGGAGATGATGGAAATAAGTGGGAGAAGAGCAAGGCCAAGGGCTTGCCAGGAGTGACGTGGCTCTGCTGCACCAGCATCTCCCCTGGCGTGCCCTGATCATAACCTAAACACCTCTCCCTAAAAGCTGATGATTATTTTCCAATAGGGAAAATAATGGCTCGTCAATGGGGCAGGATAATTATCCCAAGGGGGAGGAGGAGGGAAATCAGGGCCTATGCTATAAACCACCATGTGCTGCAAAACAAGGAAATAAATCTTTAAACTGGGATAATAGCACAGGCAGGAAAATCAATATTGATTATTAGAAGAGGGGGCAGGAGGCTGTGAAAGTCCCTGCGAGGCAAAGGGAAGGATTTTTTGTGAGGAGCTGCTGGGTAAGTGAGAAGGGGTGGAGAGGTGAAGGCTTTTCCTGGGAGGGAAAACAGGGTTTGGGTCTTTCTTGGGATCTTTGCCTTGGGGCAGGAACCCGTAAAGGATGAAGGGGAGGAGGAGGAGGACGGGGCTGTGTTTGATCCAGGAGGCTCACAGTGGGTTTGGGATATCCTCAGTGGGATGTACCAACCCTGGGATGGAGGCAGGAGCCAGGTGAGGCTTTTCAAACATCTGGACATTTCTCATGGTTTGTCTGGGAGAAAAAAAAAATCAGTTTTAAAATGCCTAACAGTCTCAATTATTAATGGAAGCAGTCTTTGATTCGACTGACCTCTTGTTTGAAACTTTGCTTTTCCCTTTTCCAACAAATAGAAAGGGTAAAAGCTTGAAAGGGAAGCACTTGGTTAAGTCCCAAACCTGATCCCCCTCATCTTGCTGCTCCTGGATGTGAAGGTGCTGCCTCGAAGGGGTGGGGTAGAGACAAGGGCAAACCTACTACTTGTTTTCTAAATGGTTTTTGGCAAATAATACCCCTCTGTGCCTCAGTTTCCCTCCCTTGGAGGTCGCTATTGAACCCATGGTTATTCAGAGAGTGGTGGTAATTAATTATTTCATGTGTGATCATTCAGGGAGCAGAGGGAGCACAAAGCTGGGTGGGCACTCCTGGCTCCACATCAGCTGCATCCTGCTCATCCCTCACAGGGATCCCACTGATGGATCAGCACAGCTCAGCCTCCTCCTGGGAGAGGTGGGAGCTCTGCTCCATGCAGCCCCCTTCCAAAGCCCGTGCCGTGATTCCAGCCCTCCGGTCTGAGCAGAAGTGGTGCTTTATGAAAATATTCCAAGCCAGCAAATAAAGAAACGGTAATTTAGTCATGGACCCACGAAAGCTGGTGTAGACCAGATTTACAGCCCCGTGCTGAGATGCTTTTATGCGAAGCACAGCTTCAGAGGGGAAGCCATCTATCAGGCAAGGAGCCCGAGTGCAGGAGATTTAAAAGGCAGCTTCCTTTTGTTCCCTAATAGGTTGGACACTTGGGTGTGAAAGTGGAGGAGGCGGGAAGGGGGAAATCAGGAGGTGTTAGGAGTGACATTCATAATGGCAACACCGTGCACCTATTTTGGTAATAGGCTTTAAACATCTAAGAAGGTGAATCCTCTTATTTCCAGCGTTTATTTTCTCCATCGCCGTGAATTTCTCAGCCGGGGTTGACTCTGCCACGAGCTGTGAGGAGACTGATGGGAGATGGGAGACCCTGGGCCCTTGGCAGTGCAGGAACCTGTTATTTCCCAGGTTTCAAACCCCCTGGGTTGAGTTTGCTTTTTAAGCTTGCTGATGGCTGCCTGGTGACCATGGCAGCTCTCCTGCTCCCTGGCATCCTTGTTCTCTCTCTTCCCAGGATCCCTGTCCTCTCCTCACCCTGGCATCCCTGCTCTCTCCTCTTCCCAGCATCCCTGCTCCCTCCTCTCTGTACCTGGAAGTGAGGTCCCTTGGCTAAGTGCATCTGGCACACCCTCAAAATTAACCACTAAATCTCCTTCTCCTGCCTTTTGCCTGGGAATTAGGCAGCCAGAGGCTCATTTAAATAAAAACTTACTCTCCCCAGGCTATTTCAGTGCCTCGTTTTTGGTCTGAGGTTGAGGCAATGCTCATCCCACCCTTCCTGAAGCCACTGTTGCTCCTCTCCACACACACAGGGGCGATTTGCAATGGCATTTGCACTTGCTGTGGGATTTTTTTCCTCGGGAGAAGTGCAGGCCAGCGATTCCAGCCTGCCAGGGAAAAATCTTTAGCTTTAATCTTTGTGAAGGGAAGAGCAGGTGAGGGAACAAAGAAACGGGGAAGGAAGGAGAAGAAAAGGGTGGGCAAGAGGGTGTGGAGGGAAGTTGGCGTGCAGAGAGATCAGATGGAAGGGAGAGCTTTCATGGGCTTGGATGTGAGGAGGAGGACAGAGGGATGAAGGCAGAGACTGATGGTGTGTGGGGAAGCAAAGCTTTTGAGCAGGAGCCTCCTGGGATCGCTCGTTTTGGGCTCTGTGCCACCCACACGGGTGTCACCTCCCCTGGATCCTTCCCAGCTCCAGCAGGATCCAAACCTGGTGGTCATGGGCGTTGTTTCTTCTGAGCTGCCAGTGACTCCCAGACTTGTTTTTAAGCTGTCCATAAAATTCTAATTCCTAAAAACCCTGGGGTTATTTATTTCACATTCCCTGGTAGAGCCAGAGGTTGGGGAGGGTGGGGGAAAAAAAAGAAAAAGAGGGAGGAACTGACATCCCGGGATTCCTCCTGGGAAAACTGGAGGCTGTGGCTCAGGAGGTTTGGTGCCTCTCTTCTGACACTGGAGCATCTTGCTTTGCCATCAGCCCTTGGGATGGTCCTGGCAGAGCTTTTCCCTCTGGTCCCTCCTTCCACAGACCTGGTGCTCAAGGAAAACCAAATCCTGCTCACACAGAGCATTATTGCCTTCCTTAGGGAAGGGATGGGAAAACCAACATTTCCATCAGCTGTCATGTATATCCAAGGCATGGCTGGAATGTGCTCAGATGCTCCAGTGATAAGCATATTCCAAGGGAAAGATGTGTGAGATCTGCTGGGAAATAGGTTGTCCCTACAATGAGGAACCCAGGAGATGCAGATTGACACAAATCAGCTCCCTGAATGAGGGCAAAAACCTTCTAAAAACACAAAATGCATTGGCTTTAGAGCTTAGCTTTGAATGACTCAGCACTGCAGGTACCTGCTTTTTCCACGCTGGAGAGCAGATCAAAAGAGAACACAAAAAGAGGGTGGAAATGCACCATTTTGGGGTGATTAGAGGCTGGTCCTGACTTCCTTTTAGTTTTCCCTTTCTCCCCACTTAGACGTATGCCAGAAATACATTATTTTTGGAGGATTTGTCTGGTTTGGGATATCTCTACCCTGGGACTGGGGTCTCTGAGGGGGAAGCAATTCCCAGTTCATCTGGAAGGTACAGGCTGGAGCAACGTCTGGAGCTGACTGAACATTTATAGGATATGATTTCAACTATTATCATAACTATCCTGTATTGCATAGCCTAATAAAGACATCAATTTAAGCCCCTTACAAGTAGCAATTACCTAATAAAATGCAGTAAGGATCTTCCAGCTTGGCAGTAAAATTAGCATTACTGGGTTTTAATTAATAGCCCAAGCCTGAATGGCTCTTCTATGTCCTGTGCAAGAGGAGTGGCTGCGTGACCGTGTGTGAGGATGGGATAAGACTTGAAAAAGAAGTCAGAGGGCCCCAGAATTGGCTCCATGCCTGGGAGACAGAGGGTGCTGGAGAGCTCCAGTGGTAAAGGGGGTCTGTGGGTCCAGTTTGTGCTGCTGGGAGTAATGGGACTTGTGTGCTGTCAAGGAATCTCAGATGGTTTGGATTGGGAGGGACCTTAAAGCTCATCCTGTTCCACCCCTACCATGGGCAGGGACACCTTCCACTAGCCCAGGTTGCTCCAAGCCACGTCCAGCCTGGCCTTGGACACTTCCAGGGATCCAGGGCAGCCACAGCTTCTCTGGGCAACCTGTGCCAGGGC
>JAYRBT010000067.1:2147867-2161680 GCA_036023395.1 Myiotriccus ornatus
GCCACGTCCAGCCTGGCCTTGGACACTTCCAGGGATCCAGGGCAGCCACAGCTTCTCTGGGCAACCTGTGCCAGGGCTGCCCACCCTCACAGGGAAGGATTTCTTCTGAATATCTGATCCAAATCTACCCTCCTTCAGTTTAAAGCCATTCCTCCTTCTCCATTCCTGACACCGCTTCCCCACGGACTGAGCAGCAGCACCTTTAGCATCACAGCCCCCCAGGCAGGAGGAATCCACCTGAGAGCCCAAAATCTCCTTGTGCCTGACCCAGGAGCTCAGAGCTCTTTGCAAAACACTTGTTGGCAGAGCTGCATGGCTTTGCCATCACCCCTTCTCCCCACCAGAATGGAGGGTGTCCTCTCCCAGTCATTTTTCCTGGATTTATTCAATATGCTGATGCCAGCAGGGTCCTGAGCTCTGTGAGGATGCTGCCCCTGGGGAGTCAGGTGAAGATCTCCCTCCTGTTAGAGCTGCACACACAGATATGGGCTGTGACAGAGGCCACCTATCTGAAATCACTGAGCAAAGTTGCAGTGGCGGAGGGACTTTATTCCTTGCTGGCACTTTGTATCATCTAACCACAGGATTTTTGATGTGCTCCAAGAAGCCCTTGAGCTGGGCTGGCTTGTGCTGTCATCCCCACCCCTCTGCAGCCTTTTTACTAGCTCCCCATCCCGTTTCCCTGTGCTTGCTGATGAGCTGCCTGGTGTCAGCAAACAGCAGGGATGTGCCGATGGAGGGAAGGACCCCCGGTGCGCTTCCCAGGGGGGTGGCTCTATCAGCCAGGGAAATCTCCATGCTCCAGCAAGATTGCTTTTCCAGAAAAAGGGGGGAGAGCCCAATCTGCCTGCAAATGTGCATGTTGGAGAAGGGAAAATCAAACCCCTGCACTTAGCAAAGCCGATTTCCTCCCGGAACAGCGCGAGGGAAGCGGTGCCTTGGATTGGTGCTTCCCGAGCTAATTGTATTGACAAAATAATGGAGGTATTTGTATGCACTTGTTCTTGTTGTGTGTAAACTGCAGCAAATAGAAATCAGCAGGATTTGGTTGCGGTTTTGTTTTTTTATTGCTACTCTCAGGCAGTTCAGAGCTGGGAAATGATGGGACATCGCTGAGCTGGCAGGTCAGTGCGACACCATTCCCACCCTACTCCTGCCCTCGGTGCCCAGGGATGGAGGGATGGGGTTGAGTTCTGCCTGTGCCACTGACACAGGCACAGTCCCACGCCATCTGTTGTCTCCTGGGATGCTCCTTAATTTAAAGGGTGGCTTTTGATTAAGGAGCAGGAGCTGGGGGATGTGTTGGCTCCCAGACTGTCCCAGCGTGGCAGGGAATGGCTTCCCCAGCCTGCAGGCTCTGTGTGAGCACAGGGGTGGTTTCTGGCAGGGCTGAAGCAAATCAAAGGCATCCCAAAACACATGGTTCCCCTCCAGCAGCTCTGCTCCTTCCCTCTGTCAGAAAACAGGGAATATGCTGAGTGGGTACTACTACTGTGGGATTTTTGGGTGGATTTTCTTCTTTTCGTCAAATCTGCTTTAGCCCATTTCCGATCCAAATGGGAATCATGGAACCCCAAAATGGTTTGGGTTGGAAGGGACCTTAAACCTCATTTTTAGGGACACCTTCCACTAGAACAGGTTGCTCCAACCTGGCCTCAGACACTTCCAGGGATGGGGCAGCCACAGCTTTTTGGAATCCCTTCCCTTTGGCTTCCCCAGTTTTATGGAGTGGTTTGTCACAGGCTCATGTGTGAGTGGTGCTGTGGGAAGAGTAATTGCTTAATGTGCCTGCTGATCCCAGATGTGGGATCAAGCTGCCAATATTTCAGCAGTTTGGAGCTGGGGGTTGATCCTGCATCAATTTATGACCAGTTTGGGGCTGTGCATCACTCGCTGTGTGTTACTGAGCTGCAGGTGCAGCTTTACGAGGTGCAAACTGGTTCTTCAGCTCATTCAGGGTTGTGGGACCCAGGCTGGAGATTCCTGGTGCAGGATGAGACGAGGCCTCAGCTCTGGGAAAGCATTTCAGGCACTCGAACAAGGGGGTCACTGTGAATGCCTCGGCTTTGTGGGTAGAGGGATGCAGAGGAGGAGGTAAATGACCTGTGCTGCTGCCTTCCAGCCACTTTTGGGTGTTTTTTTGCAAGTTCTCAGCTGCCTCATCCTCTGCCAGCGCTGCACAGGGGGGAGCTCTGCTGCTGAGCAGCCCTTTAGGCATTTCCAGCCACCCAGCTTGTCCAGGCCAGCGATGGCAGAGGAGGGACCAATAACTCTGGAGACAGTACAGCAAAGCCAGGAGCCCTTCATAAAGTGTCACTGATGTGGAAATACAGGATCAAATGAGTAGCAATTCGTGTGTCACCGCATGACAGAACAAAACCCTCTACCGAGGAATTAAAGCCATAAATATCCTACAGGGCCCCTTCCTGCTAACATGTTCCTGACATCTGGAGTGGCAGCCCACTGGAACCTATCTGCTGTCAAAGAGCTGTTGCAATTAAGTCGTGAATGCAGAGGGGAGAAGGGGGAAACAATTTTTTAAATGACTTGGCAGGTGATGGAAAACCAAAATACCCTTTTCCATTAACGTGAGCAAATTTACCTTAAAAGGAATTGGGTTAGAGACTAAGGAAGTTAATTGCCAGAGTCATTCAGTCACTTTTTGGTGTCCCTGGGGCCGGTGTGGGAGCAGTGGAGGGTCTATGGTTGGGTTCCCACCTGGCTCTGGGCTGCTGCAATATTTAACACTTTGTTGGGCTTCTGTGCTCCGCCACACGGCTTGGTGGGCACGTGATGGTGTGGGATCACAGCCCTGGCGGGAGATGGGGAGGGATTTGGAGAGGCAGTGATGGGTTTGCTGTGCCAGGAAGGAGCTCGTGGGGCTTTGGGTGCTGCCTGGTGGTCCCATTGTGTGGCAAAGGGTGAGGGGACTGAGGAGATCGTAGAATAATTGGAAAAGACCTCTGAGATCGAGTCCAGCTGTTAATCCAGCGCCGTGTTTGCCACTAAACCACGTCCCCAGATGCTGGAGATCTGCTGGGTCTAGACCTTGTTAGCTGGTACTGGAGGGGAAAGGCTGTCAGGGGGTTGTTTTGTGGTGCAATCAGCTCGAGTGGTGCCTCAGAAGCTGGAGAAACACATCCCTGTGTAATGTGCTGAGCTGGAAAGGACCCACAAGGATCACCCAGTCCAACCCTCAGCCCTGCCCAGGCCCATCCCCAAGAGTCACCCCCTGTGCCCCAGAGGATCAGCCAAACCCTCCTGTCACCCGGCCAGTGACGCTTTGCCTGATTTCCCCCCAGGACAGGGTTGGCCCTCCTGGCTGCCAGGGGCACGCTGCTGTCCCGTGCGAGCCATCCATCCACTCGAACCAGCAGCGGGGGCCGTGCCTGAGGAGCCTCATTGGCATTCCGTGCCATCCCGCTCGTCGCCTCTCGGTGTCCCCGCAGAGGTGGGACCGCGCTCGGCGCGATTTGCATTTCTGGAGTTTGCAGGAGGTGTCACAAAGCAGATATACTGGCAAGCTGCGTCTCGCAGGGAATTCATTTTCGGGGCGTTTCGCCCCCTCCTTCCCAATCTGGCTGGTTTGGTCCTGATTAAATCATCCAGCCCCTTCTTCTCGATGATAAGGCTCCAAACCCGACGTGCGCTGGGCTCCTTTTTCCCTCCTCCTTGCCCCCCTGTTTGGCTCCTCTCCAAAGGACCAGTCCTTGGGAAACCTTTCTCACTGGCCATGTGAAAATCAGGAAGCAGAACTGATCCTGAATGGCCGTGGACGACCATGCTGAGCTCAGAAATAATGACAGTGAGTAATCAGAGGCCGAGGAGTTCAAAAGTGCTTCAATGACTTTTTCCTCTTGATCTTATTTAAGGTGCCTGTGAATGGACCCAGTTTTCAGAAGGGAAGAGCCCAGCCCTGGTCGAAGATTGATCCTTTTAAGATACTGTTTGAAAATTGCCCATCACTTTCAGCTGCAGGTTTGCTAAACATTCAATTATTCCACTGGCAAAATGTTTTCTGTAATATTCCCCCCCCCCTATAATTTGCACAAACAGGAGTAAAAAGAACTAAACTGAATAATCTGTGGTGAGTGATCAGAGCTGTGCTTGTGTTCGATCTCTTTTGCTGTAAAAGGGATAATTTCTTCACCCCAGACCCACCTGATTCAGCCCATCCTCTCAAGGGCTTTTTGGGCTTCTTGGATCTGAAATAAGGGCTGAGCACCACCTGGAGAGGAGGGTGGTTCTTCTGTCCTCCTGGCTTTGAGTCCACCTCTTAAAAGTAGGGAGAAACTCATCCTTTCTCCTTGAATGAGTTCTATCCCTGCTGCCCTGTGGGCAGCTGTGAGGTTTGACACACTTCGAATACTTCATTTGCTTTAAGGAGGGGGGTTAAACTGTGGCCTCATGAACTGTTTGTTCATGGTTTTGTAAATGGAAAGGGGCTGGAGCAGCTCCAGCTGTGTCCTCCCATGGATGCTCATGGCATGGAGGGGACGGATGGGGAGAAGAAGCTTCAAGGGTGATGCTTCCATTACACACCATCCAAACTCTTCCTCCCCACGTGCACCTGACCACGGGATCCATCTCGAAGCTCTAAACAGCCCCCAAAATCAGGCAGGACTTTCCTTCCCCTTCAACCCTCACCTTGCAGAGCCTGTGCTGGAGCATTGGCCAGGTTGCCTGGGCTACACAACCATCCTCTTGGATTATTCCTGGTAAATATTATTTAGTTTTTCACTCCCAGAGAATGGTCTTGGAGTCCATGGAGTAATTTGGAGGCCAGCTTGCAGCGCCTGGGAGTTTAACTCTCCAGTTTGGCCTGCAGTGGTGCTGGGCAAATTGCTCACAGCAACTACTTTATTCATCCCTAAACGTGGTTTTGTGCTGACCCAAGCGGTCGATTCAGCACATGTTTTCAGCCAAGAAAAAAGAAATTTTTTTTAAAAAAGAGGCAAATTGTTTCCAAATGGTCCGTGCTTTCTGTAAAACCGGCTGTAACAGGGTTTTTTTTTTTTTGAAGAAAAGAAAAAAAGGCATCTGAAAGCGAGGTATTTCAGCTGGTTCAACTGTTCTGCTCGCGTTTTCAGCCCCAGAAACACAGCTGCTTGTTTTTAACTGACCTGTTGTGCTGGTGGCTCGTTCCTTTTGAGTTTTAGCAGGAGGCCAAACATCCTGCATGTCTTCCCTGCACGGGAAAATTGAGGGGAAGACATTAAAATAGGAACTATCTTATTTGGCACACGCTATCAGAGAAACCTTTAGACCAACTTTAGATTTAGACCTGGGTGATGCAGGTCTCCAGGCATGATCTTGATGCTTTTTTTCCCATGGGAAGACCCACTGGCTTCTAAGGAATAGCTTAACCCTTTCCTTCTGCTGCACAGATTGAGGTTTGTCCCTACTCCAGCTGTTTTCCAGCTGTTTTCCAGACAAGAACCAGCCTTGAACTGTCTCAAGGTCACCACAGGGGTGGGGTTGAACACTTGGCTTCTCCAGGAGTCACCTTTGGATGGCTGTTTTTCCACCTAAAGCTGAAGGATGTCTCTGTTTGCCCCTCAGAGTCTTTCAGGCCCCATGTCACACACCCACTGGGCTTCTTGGGAGATTGGGAACTGGCAGCTCCTTATGGGAAAGGACCTGGAAACCTGGAGCGTGGGGACTGTGGTGTCTTGGCAGAGTGTCTGAGCATGTGTTTGTGCTGAGCCTGATTATTTACAGGCAGCTCTGTCAGATTTTTGCTACATCTTACTAAGCAGATGGGATGTTTCCTGCAAGAAGAGCTGTGCCCCATCCCATGGCCACAGCTGGCAGTTCCTGGCAGGAAGGGCTGGAGAGGGTTGGGATGGAGGTTCATGTCCCAGGTGTTCCATGCACTGCTGTTTTGTCCTTGTGTCCCCAGCTGGCCCATCTGCAGGATTGTTTTATTTCTCCTTTGTTTCTCCCCCCCCGGGGTAACAACCCAGCTGAAGCCTCTCCCATCCCTTGCTGCTCACCTCTCAGTCCCTTGGCACCACTGGGCTGACTGGTTTGGGTCTCAGCAGTTCTTGCACCCACTCCTGGAGTTTTATGGGCCCTGGAGAGATGCAGCTGCAGAGATGAGGCACTTTGAAAGGGGTGAAACACAGGGACAATGACGCTGATTGAAGAAGGGGAGCGTGGTTGATGGTTTTGTCTTATTTAATGCTGACATCCTGAGGTCAAACTGTTCCTCTCCAAGGAAAGCTCAGCCCCATTAGTCAAACACAGCCATCTCTTGCTTTGTAGTTTTGTTGCATGATTTATAAGCCACAGGGGTAAAAAAAGAGAAGTTTTTCTCTGAAAATACCAGGGAATATTTTGATCCTTTAGTTTTCTCGATGCGTTCTCTCACTCATTTTAACTCCAGTTTCACAACATCAAAGCTGGAGTTGAGCTCTCCTGGTACCTGCTTGCAGGATTTGGAATCCTACCATGGCTGGCTGTTGGCTCTCACCAGTTGTACAGCACTGATACATCCCACATCCCTCTGGAAGTCTGTGAATGAAGCAACTCCTGCTCAAAGGAGATGGTAAAATACTAGTAATGTGAATAAAGTGTTGTGACACCTGGCACAGGAGCAGGAAATCTGCAGGAAAGCTGCTTGATAATGAGTGGCATGAGCTCTGTCAGTGCTCAGAGCATGGGGCAGCTGAAATCCAGGTCTTCACCAGCGCTGGAAGAGAGGATTAATTTTCCAGGCCTGGCTGCTGTTGGGAAATGTCAGGTCCTCCCTCCCCGAGACCTTAAAATGCATGTTTAAGGGGCTAGGTGGGGATTGCTGCTCTCCACTAGTCCTTGCGTTTTGACTCTCTGTGAACTGTTGATCAGGCCAAGAAGTAAAATTCACTTTTAGGAAAGATTTGGAGCTGATGGAGGGCTTTGTGTAATTCTGCATTTGCAACTCTAATGTATTCATCCCCTGCACTCCCACCCACTCCTCACGCTCAACCCCAGACTCTCTACTCACATGGCTATCAGTGTCACTTCTCAAACATGGCTTTCCTTGCAAATCTAGCTTTTCATCAATTAAACATTTTTGACAGCTTTTCTGAAACAAATCTTAAAAAAAAAAAAAAAAAAAAAAATCACTCTCTGCTTTTCCTGCAAAGTTTTGGTGGTGGTTTTACCTTAAAAGACTCCAGCAACCCTGCAGGGAAGGGGATCCCAGCAGGATTTTGGGCTGTTCCCCCGGGTGCTGTGGGGCAGGGATCAAGCTTCATATCCCAAACACACCAAGTGCCTTATAAACCATCGACAGAGTGATCACATCATCGTGGTAAAAGGCAGAAAAGCCAGAAACAGATGTGAAAATGTAACTTCTGTGGCCAAACCTTTGCCCTTTTGGCCTCAGAATAGGTCCCACACATTATATCTTCCCTAAATGCAGTGTAAAACAGCCTATCCCTTTCCCCTTTCCTGAAAATGCTTGTCTTTGTCATCCATCCTTCTCCTCCCATCTGAATCAGATTTAATTTTCTTGTCTAGTGGCACTTAGGAGTCCCTAATGAACAGGAGGTCCCATCCCTTAGTGCCAATCATGCAAAATTGGTTTCATGGGCTCACAAGTGCTTCAGTGCTGAGACTGAGCTGGCAGGACATGATGGCTTTGCAATGACTTGCAGACTCCTTTAATTAAGGTGAACATGTTTAGCTGGGCCAAAAAAAAAAAAAAAGGGAAAAAAGAGAAAAAGCAGTCCATGGAAGTATGCTAAGCATATTGATTTAATTGGCAATTGCTGAATTTAAAGTAGGCATCCAAGTGTAGCCAAACCCCTGGCAAGATAAAGTCTAGGCCCGAAGTCAAAGCACCACGAAAATGAGGGACAAAGACTCAGTGCCTTGCCCAAGCTCATGTGGGAAGATAAGCCAGAGCTGGGCTTTCCTGTGGCTGTTGTTCCTCGTGGCCTGAAGTTGAAGGAGGGGAGTTTTAGATGGGATATTGGGAAGGAATTCTTCCCTGGGAGGGTGGGCAGGCCCTGGCACAGGCTGCCCAGAGAAGCTGTGGCTGCCCCTGGATCCCTGGGAGTGTCCAAGGCCAGGTTGGACAGGGCTTGGAGCAACCTGGGCTGGTGGAAGGTGTCCCTGCCCACGGCAGGGGGTGGCACTGGATGATCTTTAATGTCCCTTCTAACCCAAACCATTCTGGAATTCTCCCCATCAAACTGTCGTGCCCAGAAAGGCTTTCTTAACATAATCTCCCTGGGGCTTTTCCTTCCCAGTTTCCAGTGGCACTGGGAATGTCATGGAGCAGCTGGTGCTTGTGCTCAATCTGAACCTGCCTTCTGTGCTGCCAAACACCCTCCTTTGTCTTTTCCCTCCAGATCCATCAGTGTTTGGGATCTGGGGCCATGGGCACAAACCAGCCCAGCAAGTCCTGGCCCCTTCACCTCACAGGAGCTCTATTTGTTCATCAGCAGGGGGGGCAGAGTTCCAATTATGCTCATGAGAGGTGTTTATGGACCCCTTCTGCTCTAAAAATCCCTCACAAAGGAGAGCTGGTGGTCCCTTCCATCCCTAAACATCATCTCCTGGGCACAGATAGGAAGCTGTGGCACAGGGTGCATTTGGGGGGACAGTGTGTGAGGAACCAAACCAGGACCATGAGCACCAAGCAGAGCCCATCAGCACTTGCCAAAAACCAGCACTTGTGCTTTTTATTCAAATATGGATGTTTTTGGCTACAAAAAAAGACCAGTTTGTGAGTTTTCATGAGCTTTTGCCACAGACTTCTCAGTAAGAAGTTTTTGGGGAACTCCAGAGTTGTGATGCTGAGCCCTTTATTTCTGCCAAGGATCATTTAAATTCTGCTTTTTTCAGTGCCTCCCCGAGCTTTGCAAGGAGGGAAACTCCCTCCTGCAACAGGTAAGCTGACCTTTTGTGGTTTCTAGGGCTGTCTTAATGCTTGCTAAAATAAATGTAAAGCCTGGCCTATGCCAAGGTGTGGGGCAGCCCCTCCACAGCTGCTCCTCTGCACCCACTGTGCTTCCAACTTTCCCTGGTGAGCTTCCATCGAGGAAATGTGGAGAAATCAATCAAATCCAGCACTCTGAAAGTATGTTTTCTTGTGCCTCCAACACAAGAGGCACATGTGGGGAAACCTCTTTGCATTTGGAAGCTTTGCATCCCACACCTGGATGGAGTGGGAGCTGTGGATAGCAGCAGGCTGTGGCTGTAGATGGGTGTTGTGGAGATGGCCCAGGGTTGTGCAGGGACAGAGGGGGTGGAAAAGGCTTCCACAGCATAGTTACTCCTGGAATTAGCTACTCAGGACCTAAAGGAATGAGGGATTTGTGTGCAAAGTGCTGACTGTAGAGGTGATGGTGTGAGGAGGCAGAAGGGGCTTTGGCCAGAGGCGGAGGAACTTCCAGCCTGGCAAGATGTGCCAGGGAAAGGGGCCAGAAATCCAGGGAACAAGGCCAGAGCAGGGTGGTTATAATTCCCTGGAGGATTGATTTGCCAGCTTCCAGCAAAGACAGCAGCCCCCTGAAATGGAGAGCAGCTATTTTACAGTAATTATGCGTCGCTGCCACTGCGACTTTTGGAAGGGAGCTGAGAGCAAGCGGAGAGGCAGAGGAGAAGAAAGCCTGGATTGGTTTGGGGTGGGCTGCTCAAACCCTCCCTGGCATGTGAGGCAGGGGGTGTCCTCGTGTCCTGAGGCTCAACTCACACAGCGCTGGGAGAGGAGCAGGTTGTTGCTGTTTTCCCGAAGTGAGGGGCTGCTGTAGGATGACACGATTTTACGTCCCTGTGGGCCTACACAGTTAAAATAATCAGAGCCCCTAAACACAGCACCTCCAGCAGTTAAATGGACACAGGCATTGCTACTAAATGCTTACCACAAGCCCATCATTACTACCAGATGCCTACTGCAAGTGCCTTTTGCCTTCATAACCGGGGCCCTCCTGTTTTCTGCTGGTGGAGGGAGGTGTCCGTGCCTTGAGCTGCCAGAGAGGGAAGCACTGGCCAAGCGGGTTGTTGAGGGCAGGAGGCTGATGGCTGGAGTCTCTTCTTTTTACAGAAAGTGAAAAATCAATCCTTGACCTTTAAAGGAGTTTATGAATTCCTGGCTTAGGGATCGATGTGCATTGATTTTTGTGTGTCTGCGTGGGCTCGCCGTGTACACCGTCAGGTGATGGAAGCCGAGTTTTGCTGAGGCTGGAGCAGGCAGAGGCAGGTGCTGTCTCTGCTGAGCTGCCAGGAGTGAAAACATTATTTTTCCTCCTTTTTCCCTGCCTTTTTCTGCGTGGCAGCTGGAGGTCGAGGTCACTCGGTGATACTGTGTTTGGTATTTCGGTGACAGCACCTTCCTGCCTCCTGCCCCGCTGCTCTCCATCACCACGTGGAGCATCCCTGTGTCCCAGCCCTTCCCAAGGATGTTCCAGCCTTTCTCACCTCATTTAAAGGTTTTGGAGCATTCCTGTGTGTCCCAGCCCCGCCCAGGGATGTTCCAGCCTGTGTCACCTCATTTAAAAGTTCTGGAGCATTCCTGTGTGTCCCAGATCTTCCCAGGGATGTTGCAGCCTCTCTCACCTGATTTGAAACTTCAGGAGCATCCCTGTGTCTCCCAACCCTTCCCAGGGATGTTGCAGCCTTTCTCACATCATTTGAAACTTCAGGAGCATCCCTGTGTCTCCCACCCCTGCCCAAGGATGTTGCAGCCTTTCTCACCTCATCTGAAGGTTCTGTAAGAGAGGGAAGCTGCTGGTTTGTTTTTGGGGGGGGGGCAGCACCACTGTCCACACCCCTGAATTCCTCAGGATGAGGCTGTTCCTGCTGCTCCAAGGTGGTCCTGTGGGCACACTGATACTGCAGAGATTTAGTGTTAGTAGGGGTTGTCACCCCAAGGGGGTGAAGTGCCCCAGCCCAGCCTGGCAGAGGAGGTGCTGGTGGGAACCCAAATTCCAGTGACTCAGTAGCAGCAAGCGAACCTTCCCCCTTCCCACCCCAATAAAACAGCAATTTCCTCCAGGCTGCAGACTCAGCCAGCACAGAAAGTTGGCTTCATGAATTAAAAAGCCGGCGTGGCCTGACCCCGGAGGTGTGACGTTGCTCTTGTGAATGAGGATTGAAGGAGGGGGGGGACATGCTGGCAGCCCATTCCCGACCTGCTCCCACGAGACGTGCGAGCAGAAGCAAAGCCCTCCTGTGCACGTTTCTATATATATTTGGTGTATATTCATGTCCTCCCACCGCTCTCCCGAGATGGAGCCGTGTGAGCTGACAGCTGCAGAGGAGCCGGGAGGTGCCGAGGGTGGGATGGGAACAGACGGCTCGGAAGCCTGTTCAGCTGCCACGGGATGGGGAAGGAGTAGGGGGGGGCAAGGAGACAGAAAGGCTGACGTGTTTCAACTCACAAATGTTGGAAAAGGCACGGCATGGAATAGCAGCTCCCAGCAGTCGGGCCTGAGTCGAGTCTCCCGAGCAGCGTTGGGATAAGTTGCTGTTTTCTGCAGCAAACCCTACTGGGCCAAAGCACCAGCTGATATCATGGAATCCCAGAAGGAGCTGGGTTGGAAGGAGCCACAGAGGGTCACCTGGTCTGACAGGATCACCCCAGAGCACATGGCACAGGACTGTGTCCAGACAGATCTGGAGTATCTCCAGTGAGGGAGATACTCCACACCCTCTCTAGGAAATCTGTTACCCACACAATAAAGAAGTTCTTCCTCCAGTCCAGGTGGAACTTCCCGGGCATCAGTTCCTGCCTGTTCCTTTAGTCCCATTGCTGGGCCCCCCCGAGCAGAGCCTGGTCTGTCTTGTACTCCCTCCCTGCAGACTCTGACAGACATGGATTAGGGCCCCTCCCAGTGTCTCCTCTGGAGGCTGAACAGCCCCAGCTCCCTCAGCCTTTGCTGCTGCCAGAGATGCTCCATCCCTTCAGTATCCCCACAGCCGGTGCTGGAGCCGCTGCAGGAGCTCCCTGTGCCTGCTGTGCTGAGGAGCCAGAGCTGGCCCAGCCCTGCAGATGTGCCTGCCCAGGGCTGGGCAGAGGGGCAGGATGCCCTCCCTGTCCTGCTGGATGCTCTTCCTGATGCTCTTTCTTGGTTCCCAGGGCACATGGCTGGTCAGGGACAGCCCGTTGTCCACCAGGACCCCCAGGTCCTTCTCCACAGGATGATTTCCAGCAGGTCACCACCAGCCTGTACTATACTGCACTTGGGGTTGTCCCCACGCAGGACCCTGCATTTGCTCTTGCTGAACATCAGACAATTCCTTTCTGCCCATCTCTCCAACCTGTCGAGGTCCTGAAGGGCTGCACAGCCCTCTGGATTATCCGCCACTCCTCCCAGCTTTGAACAACTCCATCTCCATCCCATGAAATGGATGTTAGGAGAAACGCCTTCACTGGTGGTGGCCTTGGCAGTGCTGGGGGAATGCTTGAACTCGATGAACTCAGAGGCATTTTCCAACCAGTGAAATGTGATAGGAAATACAGACCCCTTTCCTGTTAGGAATCAGGAGGTGGGAAGAGGGTCCTGCTGACACTGGGGGCTTTATTCCCCACCCCAGGGCCCTGCTGGTGGTGGCTGGTGGTGCCTGGGCAGGGTGTGAGTATGCACAGGGTGGGAGCTGTGAGGAAAAACAACCCTCCTGGTCAGCAGGGATTCTGTTCCACTTTATTTAATCCAACAGTTTCTCCAGCCTCTCCTACTGTCTCTTCTAATGTATTCCTATTTGATCTCCTACAAACTTCCCCTCTCTGATCTTCTGATGAAATAATAAATCTGGGGCCCTTGAAGACACTTCATGGCAGGAAGCTCTAAATGAAAACCCTTTTAAGCATTTAGAGGTTTTTTTAATGTGACAATCCCCTCCTGCAAGGGGACCCTAGATCCTGGATTGCTCCTGGGCAACACAGGGCCATGAAACCCCATCTGGGGGAACACAAGGATGTGGAATATCCATCCTCCTGCCACGTGGCTGAACAGCTGATGAGCAGATGCAGAGGATATTTGGACCTTTGGGGAGATGTATCCAGCCTGTAATGGGTATAAGGCACTCATGCTGCATGGAAGTGTGATGGGGAGGAAAGGGGAGTTGGAGGGAGGGTATTTCTTATTTTCACTCCTTAAACTGGTTTAAAATGTAAAAAAACACCCCAAGAAAATGGGTAGGAATGGTTTTTGTGATACCTGGCTGATGAATGTAAGGAATAGGGGTAATTATGGGGAGCTCTACTCATTATAAATAGTGATATCAACCTGTGCTCTGATCTATTTGCAATCCTTGTTGCTCAAATTGTAAGGCAGGAATTAATTAAAACCAACAGCTTGGGCACTACAGACAAGCTGGATCCATGTCCTGAGTTTTACCAACAGCTCCTTAATGGTATAAAAGCTCTTGGAGTACCCACAAGTGAGACCAAAATCTCCTTCTATTCAACTCGAGACATTAGAAAACGCTACTGCAACTGTGCCAAGTGCTTGGTTACCCACTGGAAGTGGTTGCCCAGAGAAGCTGTGGCTGCCCCTGGATCCCTGGAAGTGTCCAGGTTGGACGGGGCTTGGAGCCACCTGAGCTAGTGGAAGGTTAGAGAGACAGTCGGAGCTGGATAATTAAATGTGCTGAGCGGGGACCCCACAGGGAGCATTTTCCAGCACTCGGGGGTGGGTGCTTTTGTAAAGCCTTTCCCTGAGCCCCCTGTGCTGAGCCTGGGGTAGTTTGTGAGGTTGTTTTGCACAGGGAAATGCTGCACTGCGAATGGCAGGTCCAGGTGTTGCAGTTTGGTCAAGGCTTGGAGCATAGGTCTGAAAAGCCCCTGCCAGAAACAAGTCAGGGCTTGTCAGAGCTG
>JAYRBT010000067.1:2162576-2174279 GCA_036023395.1 Myiotriccus ornatus
GTTCCCGGGCCCTGAATAAAGCACCGCATAAACTGACACTTTGTTAGTTTGTGTCTTCATTACGGGCAGCACAGGCACTGCTGCAAAACCTGCCGGAGTCGGAGGGCTCTGGAAAACGCAGTGCCATCGTGTGGCTTCGTCCCGGTCCCTGCTCCCGGGGACAGAGGCTCGGTGTCCCCAGGCAGCTCTGCAGAGCCGACCCCGGGATGTATTGCCCTGTCGCTTATTTCTTTCTGGTGTGTAATGATGTTTGTCTGTTTAGTGTCTTCGGCTGCTGCTGCTCCTCATTGCCTCGGATCCCTCAATCTGCAGCCTCTGATCACATCAGGGTCCCACAGCCCCCGAACTGAGTTTGCTGCTGTTGAGGTTTTGAGGAGAAGGAGGAGGGGGGAGGGAGGGCAGGTTTGGGGGATCTGGCAGTGAAAGAGCATCTAGTGCTGGGAAATGAAGCATCTCCGCTCCGGGTCGTGTGTATTTGTGCAGGGCAGAGGCACATTTAGGGAGCCTGGAGTGTGAATCACAGAATCCTTCGGGCTGGAAAAGACTTTCAAGATCACTGAGCCCAACTGTTAACCCAGCACTGCCAAGCCCATCCCTAAGCCATGTCCCCAAGTGTCACATCCACATGGCTTTAAATCCCTGCAGGGCTGGTGACTCCACCACTGCCCAGAGTGCCCTGCCAGGGCTTTGCCATCCTTTCCACCAAGAAATATCCAACCCAAACCTCCCCTGGAGCAGCTTGAGGCTGTTTCCTCTTATCCTATCACTTGTTACTTGGAAGAAGAGTAACAATCCCCCCCGGCTCCCCCCTCCTCTCAGGGAGTTCTAGAGAGCAAGAAGGTTCCCCCTGAGCCTCCTTTTTTCCAGGTTGAGCCCCCCCAGCTCCCTCAGTCACTCCTGCTGCTCCAGCCCCTTCCCCAGCTCCGTTTTCCCTTCTCTGGACACACTCCAGCCTGTCCAGATCCTTCTGTAGATTCTCCCCACCCCCTTTCATTGGAGGACGGCACAGCCCAAAAGTGCATAAAAATTACAAATCCTTCATTCCTAGCGAAGGGGAAGGTTTCTTTCCCTCCTCCTGCCTTGGGGTGGAGATGCTAATTCCCTTTCCCCTGCTAATGGATGTCTCTAAGTGCTTTCCAAAAGCATGCATGGCTGCAGCACTGCCAAGCTGTCATTTTTCCCATCCCAGTGGCATTGGGAAACTTGGGTAAAGAGCAGGAAGAATCCTTTGTGCTGGATTCTGCACAGAGAGGGGGGGATGGCAATGGAAAAAAATGCTTTTCCCAAGGTCACTGCAGGAGAGAACAGCCCAGGTATTTTATTTCCAATCCCAACAAAGCCTTTCCTTGCGCTTCTTTTCATCATCCTTAGTTCTTTTTTTCCCCCCTTTCCCAGTGCTGGCACTTGCTGTTTCCATCCCATCCATGGTAAATATTCGGGCAATCAAAACACCCGGATTGGTTAAACATCCTTAAGTGATTTTAAAACGAGGGGAAAAACATGAGCAAGGAAGAAAATAATGAAGTTTGTGGCTCTGAATCCTAAGCAGTTGCTCCGGTCGGGGCTGTGCAGGGATGAACTCACCCCGTGCCAGCCAATTGGAGGTTCCCTCAAGCCAAGCTGCTTTATAATTAAGTGATAATTGTTTTTGCTGGGGAGCACACGAGAAAGATAAACAGCTTGAGGAATCAATAAGCATCAAGGTCATAGGCTGAGTTATTTACTGCAATTTATCTCCCAGCTTTTCCGTACAAAAGAAGACACAGTGGCTCTGTTTCACGGAGGGTGTAGAAGCGCCCGGGTGAGTTACTTGAAAACAAAACAAAACAAAACATTGCAAATTTGGTGCTTTCCTATGGAAAACATCCGGAATTAACCAAGGAAGCTTTGAGGACAAAGTGCTGAGGGGCAGTAGAGTTATCCATACACACATCCACATATCCACACATGCACTTGCTCCCTTACATTGGTTTAACCAAATCGATGTAAAACCCTGCCTGGACACTTATTCTCATTAACTTACATTTATCCTTAATTGACATGGACCAAACTGCGATGAACTCGGTGTACACTGAGCTGGGAGCAGCCCCTCTCATCCATGGATTTGAGGTGCTTTGAAGCTGAACTCGTGCTCTGCAGAGGCCACTGTGAAGCGCTGGGTGGTCGATAAGCGCAGCAGAGGGGTGGAGGGAGCAGGAGGACCTGCAGGGAGCGAAAGCAGCAGGTCCTTTTTGGGTAGTGGCAGCTGGAAGCAGCCTCTCTGTGCTCTGGTGGTCCCAGCTTCACTCTTGGCTTGGTCCCGATGCAAAGGACAAAGGGGAATGGCTTCAAACTGAAAGAAGTTCAGAATAGATATTAGGAAAAACCTGCTCCCTGTCAGGGTGGGGAGGCCCTGGCACAGGTTGTCCAGAGAAGCTGTGGCTGCTCCATCCCTGGAAGTGTCCAAGGCCAGGTTGGATGGGGCTTGGAGCCCTGGGCTAGTGGGAGGTGTCCCTGCTGATGGCAGGGGGTGGAATGAGATGGGCTTTAAGGTCCTTTCCAACCTAAACTATTCTGTGATTCTACCCTAAACTGAGACTGCTCCTGCAGGGTAGCTGATTTATTGATGCCTGCAGGTTCCAGGTTTGTTGTCTCTTCCTTTGTCATGTCTCAGGCTTTGCTACAGACCCCTCTGTGTGTTCCTCAATCCCTAAAATAACGATTATGGAATGCTTTCCACTGGAAGACCTCAATTCTTTTTAGTATCCCTCTTATACTTGGGAGAAAACAAAGAGGTTGCAATGGGGGGTTTTACATCCTCAAGGTTATCTTCTGCACCAGAGTGGGGACCCCAGGACCCAGCCTGGTCCGTTATCCATCCAACAGCACCGTCCCCTTGCACAAAAGTGGATGTTTGATTTATACAGCAGTGTATAAACCAAATGAGAGCAGGAAAGACTTTTCCCTGGATAGAGGCACTGCGTTATCCTCATCACCTTAACGTGAAATCCAAATAAGCTGCGAGCTGATAAATGAATTAATGGTGCAGATGTAGAACCACACAGTCGTGGAATGGGGATGGAAAGGACCTTAAAGCTCATCTCATTCCACCCCCTGCCGTGGCAGGGGCACCTTCCACTATCCCAGGTTGCTTCCGAGCCCCGTCCTTGAACACTTCCAGGGCTGGGGCAGCCACAGCTTCTCTGGGCACACAGGACACACATTTCCATGTAAAACCTTTTCCCCTTTTCTGAGAGTTTGGAGGAGGGCGGCAGGTGCCGCTTCACCCACAGCAGCCCTCTGCTGCTGGCTGGCCCTGGGCAGATTGATGAGATCCAAATCAATCTGGCAGCTCGTTTGCTGGGGTGGGGAGGCTTTGCCAGCTCTGTGGCTGCCAGCAGAGCTCCTGCTGTGGAAATGCCCCCGTGCCGAGTTCCACCTCCCCGTGTGGATCAGGCTTGTTCTGGATCTCTGGCTCTGTGGATGGCAAAGGGCTGGGAGGATGCAGGTGCTCCTGACTGTCCTCATGGCAGGGGGGTCTGTAATAACTTGAGCCTGACCTGCTGCTCCCTGATCACAGAGCTTCACTGGGGTGCAGGGCCCTGCTCTGTGTCTTTGTGTGGCCTCCCTGCAACGCCCTTGGAGACGCTGCTGGACCCTTGAAACTCTCCAGTTTTCAGCATCCCTAATCTCTTGTGCTCCTTGCCCTTCTCCTTAAGAGCATCCTTCCCCGTTTTCACTCTCCTGCTTTATAATGTCCTGACAATCTCCATCACTTTGCTCCAATCTCCAGTGTTTATTAGTCCCACTTGTGGAGCTGCCAAAGCATCCTCCTGTTTCTCTGCCTTGGTTTTCCATGAGCCAAACCACCGGAGCAGGTACTCAGAGTCTGCTGTGCTCCTTTCCCTGTGGCAGGGGGACTGGGTTTAAACACAAACTGACAAGGGCTGGCTCAGTGAGCTACAAGGTCCTGGTGCTTGCAGATGGAAGTGTCAGGAGATGATGGGACAGCAGGGATTACACAGCCCGTGGTGTGTCCCTGCCTACTGTCCCATCCTCTGTACCCAGCCTGGACAACAGAGCAGATTTCTGGCACCGGTTTTTACATCCCTACCAGCTGCCTAACAGCATTTTAGACAAAATCCGTGCTCCCCCTGTACTTGGGGACATCATATTTCATTTTTCCCACAGTCCTCCTGGTTGGTGTTCTGAGATGCCTCCCATGCAAGGGCATTCACAGGATCAAGTAGCTGTTGGAATGATACTACGTGGTTATCTCAGGATGGTAAAAGGAGAAGTGCTTGACCCAAAGCTCCCTTTCAGCCTCCTGTACCACTCTGTTTTGTTCAGTTCTGTGCTCTAATGCAAACCATGAGTTGTGCTGTGACCCCCTTCCCTGCACATGCCCACAGGTGCTTTGTGAGTGCCGTGCCTGTTGCCTGGGGTCCCTTTATCTCATGAATTTGTCATACTGAGGAAGCAATTCACACCCCTCCTCCTCTTCCTCCTCTCTGCAAAGGCTGGAGTGCATTACCCACCGTGCTAACATCCAAAATTACAGCTTGGCATAGATCAGTCCTGGCTTTTGAAATCTATTTAACTGGATGGAGTGATCTCCAGGCTGGAGAGAAGAGATGCTGTTAATCCGTAATGAAACAAGAACTAACCCTGAAGGGAAAGACGAGAGCGGGTGAATGAGGCCCTTGTTGGAATGAGCATTTCCCGTGATGTTCTCACTCTCTTTCCATTTTTCCCTCTGTTTTTTTTTTTTTTCTCTCCCCTTTCTCTGCCTTTTCCCTTTGGAAATGCTCTCTATAATGATCCCGTCACTGGAGTTTGCACGAACAGAAACGAGTTCTTTTATTTCATTTGCTCACGACCCGAAGAAACTCAAATGGGGATGGTGGTGGTGAAAAGCAAGCTGTAAGCGTGGAGATGACAACCTTATATTATATTTATAAAGTCTGCCTTCAGATGACTTGGAAAATACTTTCTGTACTTCAGGAAAGAAACTTTTGAAATTACTCTCCCACATTACCATTAATTTAATTTCTTAAAGTTGAAGTGTTTGCAAAGCCAAAAAAGTGCTTCCATTTGCTGTATCTCTGTGTCATAAACTTCTCTGCTTTATAACACAAATTAAATTGTTTTGAAGCTCAGACTGAAATTTTCAGAAATGCCTAAAGCACTTTGATTAGAGCTAGTTAGAAAAAAAAACCTCTAATTAGTCAGTTTTCAAAATGAAAACACAGATTCACCAAAATCAAGTCATTTCATGGGGGCCATCACCATTTTCTCATTTAAAATTCCATCAAAATGTTTAATTTCAAGGAAGCCAAATCCCCTTGGTTCAGTTGCTCGTTCTCCATGTAGGTTATGCTGGAATTTGTAGTAAGGAGTGGTGTTATGAGAGGAAAACAACCTTGGGTGAGGCTATTGCTGCTTGTGCTCCTGCTGAGGTCAACTCTTTGTTAAGAAAAATTTAGTGCAAGTGAGAAACTTGCTTTTTGTGATTAAGACAGAAAACAAGGCAGGTGGGAACTTCGCGAGGACGGAGAGGTGGTGGTTGCTCCAGCTGTGGTCTGGGGACCTGTTTCTGTGCAGGTTCCTCCTGGCACTGTCCCCATCCTCCCAACCCTTGCCACCTCCCCTGCCAGAGGAGCTCAGCTGTTGCCACGACTCATAAATCAAAACTTGGGCTGTGCTGTAGCTGGGCCGAGATTGCTCTGAAGATGAATTCCTTTGAAAGATTGGGGCTGAGGGCAAGGTGGGGACCTTTGTCACCCTTGGAATGGCAGCAGGGAGGTGTCTGGGTCTGAAGGGAAGGCCAGGGCTGGGTGGTTGTGGACGTGGTTGTGTTTGGGGGTGGGCTTCCAAGGAGCAGAGGTTGTGCTGTGTGGCGGCTCACCATGGGCTGTGCATCTCCAGCTTCCTGCTCTCCATCTGCTCTCGAGGAGAATGTTTCCACCGGAAATTTGGGGATTGCGTGCTGGAGGATGTGCTCCTCTAAATCCCATCCCTGGAGTGAGCTGTGGAGACCTGCTCTTTACGCAGTCATGTACATCCCTGTGGTGCTTCTCTAAGCCTGCTGTCCTCTGAAACCCATCCATGTGGTTCCCTCAGTTGTGCACCACTCTCCATGTTCAACAGCAGTGGTTAATTCTCTTTAAACATAGAACATTATCTCCTGGGGTAGGGTCTGTGTGGTGGGGCTCCACCTGGAGTCAAACCCTCCTGTGTTGGTTGCTGAATAAATGAAGGAATCATCCATGCCTTGAGGAGTTTCTCGTGCAGCAGGTGACCAAAGCACGGAGGGGAGAGTGGAGGGTATTGCAAACCTTATCATATCCTGTAAAACAGTGCTGAGCCAGCTCAGGCAGATGCCACAATCCCAATAAAAGGCTTTCCCAGCTCCTTCAGAGCTCACCCTTGCTCCCACTTGTTGCACACCGGGTTCTGGTACGTTCCTCATGCCCATGCCATTGTTGTTTACTAGTTTTCCCTATTTTTGCCTGATGCAGGGTTGGAAGAGTTGAAGTGAAAGCCCCATGCCCAAGATCCTTTCCTGCTACAGCTCCCAGTGGATCTGGACACCCTTGTGCTGCAAAATCCCACGAGCACCAGGCTGGCCAGGAATGGCTTTTCCATTCCAGGTGCTGGCAGGTGCAGAGTGAGGGTTGGGATTTAGGTCTTGGCCCAGCCATTTCTCCTGCCTGCTTGCCAATTAATCCTCCGCTGAGTAAATATATTCCCTTCGCTTTATCATCCCACAAAGAGTCCTAAAGACAAACAGAAAAGCAAGAAAGAAACAATCCAAGCCACCCGCCAATAAATTAAATGCACCAAGGAAAACACAGAAAAGACTGAGCAAACCCCAGCAGCCCCTTCCTCTGAGTTAATTAATTGGAGCCCTGTTTGAGAACAAGCACCCTCTTAAATCCCCCCTTGCTGAATGCAATTTTCTCGGCGCAATCGCTCAGTGTCCTGACGGACAGGAGCCCAATCACTCCTCCACAGAAGGCGAGCGCTGCTGCAGCGCCCGAGTGAAAATAATAGATTTTTAACACCACTGCAAGGCTTGTAAATACCCAGTGAAAAACAATTTCAACCCTCTGTGACTGCCTCGGTCCCCTCCAGGAGCCCTCGCTGACAGGAGATGGTGTTGGGCTTCAGATGGTGTTTCCTACAACAGGAGACACGGTGGTGGTTGATGGGGGTTGGCATGAGATGATCTTTAAGTTCCCTTCCAACCCAAACCATTCCATGATTCTGTGAACCCTTCTGTTCCCACCAGTGCTTGCAACAGGTGAAGGAACCTGTAAATGTTTGGGCTGTGGGATGTGGAAGGTGATTTTTAGAGGAAGCAAAGACTCAGATGGATGTGGAGCTGCT
This sequence comes from Myiotriccus ornatus, assembly GCA_036023395.1. Taxonomy (NCBI): domain Eukaryota; kingdom Metazoa; phylum Chordata; class Aves; order Passeriformes; family Tyrannidae; genus Myiotriccus; species Myiotriccus ornatus. Next base: position 2,169,948 of record JAYRBT010000067.1, read on the forward strand.
GGAGCAAATCCAGAGGAGGTGACAAAGATGCTCTGAGGGCTGGAGCCCCTCTGCCCTGGATCCAGGCTGGGAGAGCTGGGGGGGTTCACCTGGAGAAGAGGAGGCCTTGGGGAGACCTTAGAGCCCCTTCCAGTGCCTCAAGGGCTCCAAGAGAGATGGAGAGGGACTTGGGACAAGGGATGGAGGGACAGGACAAGAGGGAATGGCTTCCCACTGCCAGAGGGCAGGGTTAGATGGATACTGGGAAGGAATTCCTGGCTGTGAGGGTGGGGAGGCCCTGGCACAGATTGCCCAGAGAAGCTGTGGCTGCCCCACCCCTGGAAGTGTCCAAGGCCAGGTTGGACGGGGCTTGGAGCAACCTGGGCTAGTGGGAGGTGTCCCTGCCCATGGCAGGGGGTGGAACAAGGTGGGCTTTAATGTCCCTCCCAACCCAAACCATTCCATAATCCTATGCTAATACCCCCTGCCCATCCCTGAGGTGGGATGGCAACACCTTGGGATGTGCCACCACCATGCAAAAAGCCTGGGAAGGAGAGGCTGGGTGGGAATTGCGTCAGTGTGAGCAAAGAGATGGAATAGAACTCGGGATGCGTTTTGCTTCGCTCCAAGCGGCTTTTAGCGGTTACATCACTGGCTGAGTCCTTGAGCGTGAACCAGCCCTGAAGATTTTGGAAGCTGCCTGTGCTGGGCAGCTGGCACAGGGCACGGGGGTCAGGCTATTAAAGGCCTAATTCCTGGGCACTCTGCTAACGACTTAACTATGTTTATAATATCAGCGAGAACCCATGTCAAATCCATTGTTGCATGATGTGACCAAATCCATTACTGCACACATGGAAATCAATTACTGCACATTAGGGAACGTTTAACACTTGAGCCTTTTCCACCGCCTTGTTTGCACGGCGGGGCTGGAGGAATCGTTATCCGCCACTCGGCAAACAGATTCGATTCTTATTTTTTGTAACCTCCGGAATAAATGTTCACAGGTATGGAGCGAAACACGAGGGCAGAGCCCTTGATTAGGGGTGAGGGGCTGGGCCAGAGCTGGATGGTGCACGAGCCAGAGTCACCACCAACAGTTTGCATCCCAAATGTGTGGGAATCAATGTTTTCCTCTGCCGTGATCACACGTCCCCCCTCTATCTGACGCTTCTCTCCCACACAGGCAGCGCTCCTTGGCCCACACTGCTGCGTTTCTTCTCGATTTTCAGCGTATTTAACCAAAAAAAACCTCTGATAATTGTACAACCTGCATGTTTAAGCTGCTTTTTCAGAGGATCAAGCAGGAGAAGGTGTGTTTTGGTGGCAGTAGGGGGGGACAGCCCGTGCTTGCGGAGCTTTGGCTTTGCCTTCCTCCTTAAACGCACTCACCTCCTGATGTTTTCGTGGGATTTGAACACAGGGATAGACAAATCAATGTGTAATAGCTGGAAAGGAGCTTCCCCCTCCTGCATAATGGGATTGAGCAGAGATTTTCCCCACCCTGGAGCATCCCTCCCCATCCTTTTTTGCAGTAGCCCCTGTGCACCCCAAGCCTTGCACCCTCTCGCAGATATTCCAGTTTTTCCTGTCTCTACCTGCTTGCAAATCCCACTTTTCCCTCAGCCCTATGGCCCTCACTTAGGAGGTGCCCCCCACCTTCCTTCTCCCTTGCACAAGCACCGGGATGAAGGAAATGGATGAAGGTTAATTTTTTCGGTCCTTCTCATAATGACTCATCCATAACGATTTCCATTGGTTATATTTCCTTGTGTGACAGAAACAATTTACTGCATTCCTGCAAAGCCTATTTTCTCTGCATGATCTGCTTGTGCGGAGGTTTGGGGAAGTAATTTACAGATATTTTGCCTCAAAATAGCTTACAAAGACAAAAGAGTCCTGTTGACACCAAGGTGCACTCCCCGTGAGCTGGGGAAACGGGATAAAACAGCTTAAAAATGAAAACACTTTGTGATAGTCACTCAAAGTCAAATTCTGCACCACACACTGCGGTCAAAAGCTCTTTTTTTTTTGCTGGTGGGAAGGCACAGGGCTTCTCCCAGGAATGCTTTGATTCGGGGTTAGGATGTAGGAGGATCCTTGGTGACATAAATCAGCAGGAGTTTAACGGGGGGAGGAGGGTGGGATGCTGCTTATGGATCTGGCCCTGGGTTTGCTGTGATGGGGGGGGTGCTGTGGGGTGTGAGAGCACCACCTTCCCGAGCCTCTGCCGGGTGGGATTTCGGTGCTTTGCTGTAGGATCAGGGCCAGAAGCCCCAGGAGAGAGCAGAGGGTCACGAAATGAGGCGTTTTGGCAGAGCTCAGGTTTTCTGTTGGTGTCAGTGCCCTGCTGTCACCTCCTTGCCCTGCCCAACTGCTGCCTCCACCGGCAGCGCTCAGGTCGTGACTATCCAAGGGAATTTGCTCAGGCAAATGTTTCTGTTAATGTTAATGTTCTCCAGCTAGTCACAGAATGTTCTTTTTGTGTGCTGGTCGCTCTGGGGTGGATAACTCTGCTATTTCTCAGGTGTCCATCACTCCAGGACCTAATCCCCCCTCCCTGATTGTTCCCACTGCTGCAAGAGCTCGGCATCTCCCGTGCCTGGCAGAGCACGGGAATCACCTGTGGCTGATTCAAACGGGAGCAGTGGGGGGATATTTCACATTCACTTCTCCATCTGCTCGTCCACTTGGTTTGAATTTAGTTACTGGATGTGGTGGCAGAAGGTGAGGTTTGTCACCTGTGAGGGCAGGCCCAGTTTTGCTTCTCCTACAGTGACTGGTGTAGATAGCACAGATAACACCTGCTGGGCTGGGAGCAGAGGCCACTGGCATGTCAGAAGCTGCAGGGTGAAGGCAGATCTATGTGCCAGGAACAGGGGATAAATTAAAGAGGGAAGGGGAAAGGGGAGAGATTTCTGTGCCAAAGAGCTGGGCTGTGCTGTGCTGTCATCCAAAGGATGCAGGACACGTGATGCATCTGAAACCTGGGAGCTGGAGCAGGTTGGGGCTCAGAGCAAGGGATTCGAGTTTTAAGAGCACAGACACTCTGCTGGTTTAACTCTGGTTATTCACTGATATTAGGAGCATCTTAATCTCTCTCAAAAGTAGTAGTACCACAGGGCTGTTTGAACATCCCTTATATTTTGGTGGTTTTCAGCTCCTCCTTCTTCCTTTGATTCCATGGGTAAGGCTGAGCAGTATAAGACGTGCCTTTGTGTTTGAAGATCGGCACGTTCAGACACAAGAAAATCAAACCAAGGTAGCAAAGCAAAAGTGGCCAAACTATTGCTTGAGACCATCAAAATGCTTCTACTCTGCAGACTTTATAAATACATAGTCCAAATCTTCGAGACCAGAAAGGGGAATTATTTGGCTTTGAAGTAGACAAAAAGGATGCTTTTTGCCACTGAAGGTTTTCAGATGGAGAGGAAAGAGATATCTTCTGTGGAAATCAACAGTTTGATATAAATTTTTGAGTACAAAATGTGCATTTGCTGTGTATTTAAAAAAAAATGAGATGGGGGAAGCACTGAAAGATACCAACTGGCCTCAACTTCGTGCTTTGCAGCCAGAATGAATCCCATCTGGCTCCTGCAACCTGCTGGTCAGTGGGACCTGCCTCCAAAAAGCTTGGGATTCACTGGGAGCTCTTAGTGCGGGTGTCGAGATCAGGCTGAGCGTTGATGCCGTGAGGCCCCAGGGAAGGGTCTGTGCTGCTGGTGCTGCTCTCCCTCCTCCCTGGAGAGCCTAAATCGGGGAGCTGAACTTGGTACCTGCCTCCTTCCAGCTTCCAAGTGCTCCTTGCTGTCCCATGGCCGGGTGGCAGCGGGATAAAGGGGTTCTGGGGAGTCAGGGGAGTCCCGGCTGGGTGTGGGAAAGGCTGGCGGGTGTTGGTGGGTGCGGGTCAGCCGGGAATGCTGGCGACAGCCAACACTGGCTCTTTATCCCCCTCCTGCCCTGGGAACACAAGGCCTGTTGTGCTGCCCAGGGCAGCAGAGCGGGCTGGAGGGCTGGGGCCGAAGGCTGTGGCTAACCCTGCTGTCAAGGGGCCCTTTGTGCGGGGGCAGATGGTCTGACATCAAGCCCGTTGTGTGCAGTTTATACTCTGTGCAGTTTTGGTCACTCCAATATGGGAAAAGATCTGAAGCCTTTGGAGAGTGTCCAAAGGATGCAATGGAGATGGGGAAGGGCCTTGGTTTGAAGGCGTGTGAGGAGCAGCTGAGGGCACTTGGTGTGTTCAGCTGGAGAAAAGAAGACTGAGGGGAGAAGTCAATGCAGTTCCAACTGCCTGGGCAGGGGCAGAGGAGGGGCAGGACTGAGCTCTGCTCTGGGGGGACCAGGGACAGCCCC
>JAYRBT010000067.1:2184546-2204987 GCA_036023395.1 Myiotriccus ornatus
CCCCCAGAGCAGAGCTCAGTCCTGCCCCTCCTCTGCCCCTGCCCAGGCAGTTGGAACTGCAGGGAGGTCTCCCCTCATCCTCCTCTTCTCCAGGCTGGAGGTGCTGTGTCTCTGGAGCACTCCTGGAGCAGGATAACCCTCAATCCTGTGCTGTGACTGTGCTGCAGTGCCCACACACTGGTACTGAGTCAAACCCCCTGGAGTGCCAGAGCCTGGTCCTCGGATAATGGCATCTGCAGCCTCAGCTGAGCCCCTCTGCTGAGTTACAGCCTGCTCTCTGCTCCAGGGGCCCCTTTGCATCCTGCAGCCGGTAATAGATGTTTTTAATTCTCAGGGAAATATTGAACAAACATCAGGGAAATATGTTTTACAGTCCAGAGCCGGCTCTGAGCATCATTAACATTGTTATTGGAGACGAGGTGGATGATTTAAGCGGGGACCTCTGACAAAGACACACACCTGTCCATGAATAAAAGACTGCGATTTAATGCCCGCGCTGGTAATTAAGAAGAGCACGAGGGTCAAGTGCTGTGCCTGTCTTGGAGGTCTCCAAGCCTGGCAGATGAGGTGGCTGCACTAACACCTCCTTTGCCCCTCCTTGGAATGCCAGGTGGGCACTGGCTGCGGGGAGGGGGCTCAGAAGGGCAGGTGAGTGTCGGGCACCTCACGTAGCTGTGCTCTGACGCCGTGTCAGCTCCTGCAGTGGAAATGAGCAGATGCCGCCAACCCAAAGAGGAGGAGCGTGTCTGTCTCCTACCAGGGCAGAGCAAACAGCCCTTCTGACTGGGCTCTGACAGCTGTCAGCACCCAGGGCTGGAGCAGGGAAGGGCTGGCACATCCCTGGGCAGTGACAGCTTGCCCCCGACCTGATGCCACGGGTTGGGCCATTCAGTTTGGTTTGCACCGAGCCAAAGACATCCCATCACTTTGCAGTGTGAGGTCCTGAGCTCCTGCACCTCTGGAGGCAGCTCAAGGCATCTTCCCAGGGCTTTATCATCATACAATCCCAGAACAATTTGGGATGCAGCTGCCCCATCCCTGGAACTGTGCAAAGACAGGCTGGACGGGGCTCAGAGCAACCTGGTCCAGTGGAAGGTGTTCCTTTCACTAGGGGTGGAACAAGATGGTCTTCAGGTCCCTTCCAACCCAAACCATTCTGGGATTCTTTAAGTGGTGCCAGAGCAGCACCCCTGTGAGCTGGGCTCAGGGGGAATGGTGAAGCAGGGAACTGCATCTTCACACAGCCTCGTGCATCTTCTCACTCGTGCAACGGACCTGGTGCTGTGGCTGGGAAAAAGCTCCATTTCCACTCCTTTATGTCCTCTCTTGGTCTGAGGAGATTCTTCCTGTGGTGTGGGGGCTTGCAGAGGCTCAGCTGGTCTGTTTGAACCCATCTGCCTTGGGCACAGTGGGCACAGACCAAGGCACAGCATGTCCTGCCCTGCTTGGTCCCACTCGCCTCTGACATCTTTGCCAGTGACTGAAAAGGCTGATTAAAAAGCCAGCACTAGAAACACAATAATCCTGGGAGGGCCTCAGCAGCTGAAATCTTGTATTTTGGCTGTCGGTGAGCTCTGGAAGTGCTGGTAAACACTGCTTTTGCTTCATTTGGATGCAGGGATGAGCCTATGGGAGGGTTTGGAGGAGCAGAGCTTGTTTGCATGCATGTTTAAGCGCACAGGCGTAGTCATACACATGTTGGTGCAGAGTTTGGTTCACTTCGCTTGCATCCTGCGTAGGCAGCCGGCCACGGGAATTACTTCTGCATCAGCTGGATCCTCTGCTATAATAAAGGACCAGCAGCTGGAGAGCTCCTGCCGCTCCTCCTCTGCCTCCCCTCGGACCAAACAGCAGCTCTTCTCCACCCACACACCTCAAACCTGTTTTGGTGTCCTACTCTCCTGCTTTCCCACTGCCTGTGGCTCTTAGGAGAGAAGGGGGGTGATGCAAATGCTGTATCCGTGGTGGTGAAATGCTGGGGTTTGATTAGAAGGGCTCTGTCCTGCTGCTGCCACATAGAATCATGGAATATTGGAAGGGTCCTTAAAGCCCATCTCATTCCACGCCACCTTTCCACTATCCCAGGTTGCTCCAAGCCCCATCCAACCTGGCCTTGGACACTTCCAGGGATGGGGCAGCTACAGCTTCTCTGGGCATTGTGCCACGGCCTCCCCACCCTCACAGGGAAGAATTCCTTCCTAATACCCAATCTAAATCTCTCCTTTTTTTCAGCTTAAAAATCATTCCCCCTTGTCCTGTCACTATTTGCACAAAATGTTCCCTTCTCGTGTGAATGGCTCAAGTGCCCACCTTGCTGCATCACAGGCTGGGAAGCCTCTGACAAGCTCTTCACAGCCGGATTTTTGGGGAAGCAGCTCCCCCGGGGCTCTGTGTGAGTGAGTCTGCGATATCTCTGACTCTTGTCAACCAAATTGCACCCAAAGGTAGCGGGTTTGGCGTAGGCAGCTCGGTGGGGAGGGGAGGAACCACCCAGAGAGCGGCTGTGGGAGGAGAGGCAGCGACAGCAGCTCCAGCTCATCCTGCAGAGCCTCAGAGGACGAGAGTGTATCCCCACATGAGTGTATTGTTATGAATTCCCCCACGGTGGGGGAAAACTTTGATCAGAGCTTGCACCTCATTAGACATCAGAGAATTGAGCCGTGAGACAGCGATCCATAGGCAGGCAGGCTTCATTAGCGGGGCTGCTCCTGGGACTGCCTGTTTGAGAAACACGGAGATGCTACAAAATTGACTTTTGTTTTTAATTATTTTTATGAGCACTCGGTGTTCTCCCTCCCCACCCCCCACCCCCAAATCCACGTTATTTCGCTCCGAGGGCTCAAGTGAGATCAGCTTTGGGCGGCTGAAATTGGTACGTTTTGTTTCATCAAAGCAAGTCAAAAGCTTTCTTTTAGTTGAATATTAATGTGTGTATCCATCTGCTGTGCCCAAGGGATCGTGTTTCGGATCGTGGGCCCTGTGGGCCAGCTTTCCATCCTGGGCTCCTGATCCCCCACAGTGTGTCCATGTTCCTCCTGCACTGCAGGAGCTGAATCCCGACCTGATGCTTCGATGCATCCCAAAAAAGCCCAAGTTAAACCCTGCAGTTTGGGAATGTCAGGCAGCAGAAATGTCAAAAAGAAACATCTCGACATTTCCCGGCCGAACCTTTTCAGAACTCTCCGAAAGCAAACGGATGGAAAAGGCAGTGGGATGTGTCAGCTGTGGTTTGGGGTCAAACAAGCAGATTTCAGAGCGGCAGAAGTCGCAGCAGGGTGGAAATCAGGGATGGATTTAGCCATTATGACAGAACCTTTGCAGTCTGAGGCTGGGTTTGGAGAGCTTTGTGCGAGCAGAGGTGCCTGTTTTTCATCCTCTGCCCTGTCCTTGGTTTTTTGGGGAGCCTCCACCGGAGCATCCCCTCTCCCAGAGCCAGGCAGAGCTTTCAGGCACGGCAGCACATCCACAGGCATAATTCCTGTCACACTCCTCGTTTGAAAGGCACGGAGGAAGATAAATGGGGCTCTGAAAAGCCCTATTTGCACCATTCTCCTTCTCAGCTGTGCTCTGAGAAGAGACCTGCCAGAACACAGAAGCCCCACGTGCTGCAGACGGACCCCACAGCTGAGAGGATGGAATTACTCACTCACGGACAGCGTTCCAGTCGGGATCACAGCTCAGAGAGAAAATAGAAGCAGGCAAGGTAGTCCTGCTATTGCCTCCAACCTGCTTGATCCAGAAATGGAGAAGAAAAGGCGAGTGCAAAGCAGATGAGAGACCCATTTGCCTCCTTGTGTGCAGGCTGACAAGGCCCAGGGCTGGAGGAATTCATCGCAGGTTCTCTGCGGAGTGGAGGGGGGATAGGAAGCCATCCAAGCTGATTAGTGAGAGGTCTCTCAAAGAGACAGGCTGGCTGGATTTAATTCCCTAGTCAGCATTCCCAGTACATTGATCTCCTCCTAAGCAGGAGGGAGGGGGGAGCGGAGAGAGGGATGGTGGGGAGTGAGGAGAGGAGAGAAAAATAGGTTAAGAGGTGGTGAGAGAATGAAGGCAGAGGGAGGAAAAATGAGGAGTGGAACTGGAAAGGAGGAAAATGGCAGGGATGTGGAGGTGGCAGGGGTGCAGAACCACCCTTGATGGTGCTCCAAGTGTGCCATCAGCCAGCGCCAGGGCTGCCACGTGGGAAGGAGGCATTGCTGGTGGAAAATGAAGGAATCCAGCTTGGCTGTCCTCTCCTGGATGCTCCTTATCCATGCAAGGGATGCAGCAGCCCTCAGCCACGTTGCTGGCTGTGTCCCAGGAAAAGCAGGGGATTCAGGAGCAGTTGGATGTATCCCTGAGCTGTCTGGGAGGGGAAGGAGGATGATCAGGTGCTTACAGATGTGGTCCAGAACATGGAGCAAAGGCAGGACGTTTGTCATCCACTACCTCCTGCAACACCGGGGATGGAGATGGGAGAGATAAACTCTTCGCAAGGCAGGATCCCCCACTTGCAACAAGCAGGAAGCTTTCATTTCTAGCCCCAGCTGGCTGTGAGATATTGGGCATTAAAAGCACATTGTTCTGACTGCTGTCTTACTTCTTTTTTTTCCACTTTTATTCCTCTCTTGGATTCCAGCTTGATTTTAACGTGTACTCCCTCCAGATCCACAAGTGCCAGGAGCCAGTGCCGTATACCATCCGCAAGCTCAGCCTCCCAGCTTTCAGATGGGATAATTAAAGCATTAATCTCCTACTCCAGCAGCCTGGAAGACAGCAGCTGCTAAAATAACATGGAGGGACTGCTACAAAAAGGTGCTTTGCTTCCGAGAGAGCTGCGGGGACAACTTTTAGGGGACAGCAAACCTCCTCTGGCACTGGGGAGGGTCCAGGGGCAGGCACAGTACTGGCCTTTGAAACTAGAGGCTGCTCTTGAGTCTCGAATCTGCTCAGCCCTGAACACTTTCAACCTGCTCTGAGGCAAAATGCTTGGATTTCTGTTGTGTTTTGCTGAGCTTGGGTTGGGCTGGAGGCTTCTTGTGTTCAAGCAGTTGATAGGCCTTTGGGAAATGCAGCCTTCAGCTGGGAGATGGGGATCCATAGTGGTGCTGTTGGATGCAGCCTCAAAAATGGTTGGCTTCTTGGTGTGGGAATATTGATTATTTTTATTATGCTCTTAGTGGGAGTCCTGTTTTTTAAAATTTTGGGGTTTTGTGTTTGTTTTTCTTCTTGTCTTCTTTTCTGAGACACTCTTGCAAGTACCTGGACTTTATCTCTGTGAAAAATATTAATTTCTGGGGCAATATTGAACCTTTGGAGAGAGAGAGGGATCTGATATCCTGTGTGGGAGCTCTGCAATAAGGGATGTTCCTTCAGCAGGGCCGAAGTGTAGGTACTGGAGCGTGACTTTATCGAGATTGCAGCTCACCTGTGAGGCTGGGGGTGTTTGCTGCCACCGTCAGAAGAGTGACAGGAATTGTTTAGCCTTGATTAAGTAGGGAGTGTCGGCTCCAGAAGCTCCACACAGAGCCCCGAGTGAGCTTGAATCCCTCCTCCCGTTCCTTTGTCATCCAGGTGCACAGGGCAAAACATCTGCAAGGTACAAGGGAAGCTTTGGGATCTCGTGAAGGTCCAGGTTTGGGCTCTCCCTTCTTTAATATGTTATTCCAGAGGAGCTGCCGGTGCTGATGAAGCCGCCTGGCATCGGATCCCTGGATACAGACGAAACTCCTGGCATCTTCTCCTGGGAGCCACCCCTGTGTCCTCCCCGCCCTGCCCGTCACTCCCACAGGCTTTCTCTTCACTCACAGACTTTCTCTTCACCCCCAGGGTTTCTCTTCACCCCCGGGGCTTCTCTTCATGAGGTGCCAATGATTTTCACAGCTTGATTAACGCCCCTCAGCCCCACTTCCATTGGCTGCTGCGGAGGAGCAGGAGAAGATGGATGTTTCCCATTACTTGATGTAATGACTATGAGGCAGCCTAATGAAACCTTTACAACCAAAGTTTATGGAGAGCCCCCAAAAAGGGATCAATAGGCGAGCTGGAGCTCTCCTGGGCAGGTCAGTGATGGAGGAGACCAGTGGGAGAGACGGGAGATGGAGTTGGGAGTGCTCGAGCAGGGAAGGGACAGAGAGGGAGTGATGGAATGGGTGTGGAATGGGATATGCAAAGAGAAGGGATGAGTTTTGTCGTTTCTGCTTTGTTCAACTCTCCAGTGCATTGTCCTTTGTTTTTCCATCCCCTCTGGGAGTAAATTATTGCATCTCCAGGCTCCAAACTGCCTGCAGAGCTCTCTGACTGCCTCCCTTCAGCTGCGGTGCTCTCAAGGAGGGAGGAAGAAACATAAAAATCCTTGGGAATTGGTAAAAATTTCTCCCAGAAGAGTGGCTCTACACTGCGAAACAGCAAAATAACCCTCTTAGCCTCATCCAAGAGCTACTTTAAGCATCCAACCCAGGGGAACCGTGGCCAAAAGCAAGCCCTGCCCCAGGCTGCCCTGGATGATTCTGCTCCCTGCACTGGCTTAGCAAGTACTGCTGAGGGAAGAATTAACTTTTAATTGAGTGGCCTGTGGGTAGATGGACAAAACCCCCGGGAAGGTGATCTAAGGGTACACTCAGGGCCAGCTCTGCGTGCGTGGCTGGGAACTTTATGGACCTGGACTTCATTACCCTGAGAGCAGGGAAGTGCATTCCCAGCTGGAGAGGGGTGAGTCTGCAATTTTCAGCTGAGTGAACAGGTCGGCCACGGTGTCAGCAAGAGCATCTATGTTAAGCAGAAGCCCTGACTTTTGCTTGTTGTAGAAGACAACCCCTTCAGGCTCCCACCTCGGCCCTTGCAGCTGGAGGCTCCCACCTGAGCCGTGGTGTTGGGAGGGCAGGGATGTGGTGCCGGCAGTAATGGGATCCACCTGCTACAGCACAATGCTGCAGGAATAAAAAAAACCGCTCCACTGTGCCTCTGGAATAGCTGCAATTAACAAAATCTGAATAGCCAAGGGCTGGATCTGTCACACGGAGGAGGTGGGAGACAGCTTGAAATGTGCCCACAAGCACTGAGCGGGGTCTGGAGGATAATGAGTCCCCGGGAGGCAGCCAGTTAGGATGCAGGATGGATGCAGTGTGGGCTCCAGGCAGGTCTATCCCACACAGGAGCGTGGTGAGCTGCTGCAGGGAAGGGCTGGGGGCTGTCTTTGGGATGTGTGGCCCTGCAGCTGTAGCAGAGAGGGCACATGGGCAGTGTCAGAGCCTCTGCTGTGCTGGGCTGAGCCACTGCCATCCTGCCTGCTGCTGCAATCAGAGAATCCCAGAATGGTTTGGGTTGGAAGGGACCTGAAAGCTCATCTTGTTCCCTTCCACTAGCCCCGGTTGTTCCAAGGTTCTGGACACTTCCAGGGATGGAGCAGCCACAGCTTCTCTGGGCAACCTGTGCCAGGGCCTCCCCACCCTCCCAGGGAAGAATTCCTTCCCAATATCCCACCTATCCCTGCCCTCTGGCAGTGGGAAGCCATTCCCTGTGTCCTGTCCCTCCATCCCTTGTCCCCAGTCCCTCTCCAGCTAATCCCCACAGTGCTGGGGATGGAGCCCAGGATCCCATCGGCTTTCCTAGGGACAGAGCAGTGGATTATGGCTCCAGACCTGTTTTATTCATGACTCAGCCATTTTCCCATCTCCAAGATGAGGATAATGATACATTCTCCCTTTAGAAAGAGCTTGTCGTGTCTCCGAGTGTGTTACAAACTCTGGCAACAATGCACCTTAATTGAACATTTTCACTTTTGATAGTTCCAAGAGAAAGTTTGCAGAGAGAATGATTCTTATTTTATCTGTATTTAATAGTGTGAGGTGTGTGGCAGAATACAGATGGTCACATCCAAGGTGGGAAGAGGACAAAGAACTCTTTGGGTTCCCTCTCTGTGGTGACATTGGGACCCAACGTGCTGAGCAAGCACTTGTAAATCAAGGCAGCAAAAATTAAAGGCCTCAGTAATGGGTTGGATTAATCTGTTCTGACTTAAATGTCTAAAAGTTGGATGTCAACGTTCAGGGTTTGTTGCCTTAGGCTCCCTCCTACTTGGTGGAGAGAAATGGGCATCTCCAGAGGCCATTTATCTCCTCCCAGACAGGCTGGGTGGATGAATTGCCCTCTGGAGGTGCTGGTCTCTCTCTCCACTGATAAAGGGAGCCCTGGGTACATCTTATGTATTTATATTAAAAATATATGGGGAGGGATGAAGGTGAATCCTGCCTGTTGGGATGGGAAGGAGACAGGGCTGCAGCTGCTCTTGATGGGATACTCTTGGTACCTGCTGCCTGTTTTAGGAGCTGCACCCTGAGGAGTGTTTCCCCATGGAGTCTCCTGACTGTAACTGGATTTTTTGGGGGTGTTTCAGGCATGTACATCATAACTGGGTATAAAACTGGGCAGGCGCTCTGCAGAGCTGCATCTCCCACGTGTAGGCACAGAACACAAACTGCTGGTCTTGGTAAATCCCAGTGAGCAAATAACACAGGTTCAAACAGCCAAGGTTTGCATGGAGGCTGGGCACTTTGTAAAACCAGAAACCAGAGGAAATGCAAGCACTGGGCTCCCACTTACCAAACCCCTGAGCTCCGTGCGTTTTGTCTTCCTAAAAACCGTTCCAGAGGTGTCAGAAACAAACTACAGTCCCTTGTGTCCTCCTTCTGTATTTCAAATGAATAATAGATAAAGGAATCATTTTATTTAAAGAGAACGAGTTGAATAGAGTTTGCTTAAAAAAAAAACCAAAAAAAAGAAGAAAAAACCCACAAAAAAATCCACACTAAAAGCACTGTGGCACTTGGCCCTGATTTCTGTTATAAAGGGAAACATCCCTTTTTCATTTATTATTGAAGTAAATTAAGCTGATTGTCAGAAACGTGTGTGTTGGGTGAAAACGTTGCCATCGTGAGTTGGGATGAGATGAATGAATTTAATTTACCCCTTCGGTACGTTCAGCAGGAGGCTGGTGAGCAGCTCCAGCTCTCGCCTCCCTGCCTCCTCCTGGAAAAGCCCTGCCAAGTCTCCTGGGGCTTTTTCCACGCTGGGATTTTGTCTCTTCGCAGGGGCATCTTGTCCCCTCGTCCTGGGGCTGGATAGGGAAAAAGAGGACGAGGAGACGTGTGGGTTTCTTCCCTCCTCACCGGGCTGTGGAAAACAAGTCCTTGCTGGCTTTTTTAAGAGCCAGAGAACTGTTTGGAAGCTGCTCCAAATGGGCAGGAGTCAGGTGTTGCTTCCAGATTGCCTTGGCCCGTGGTTTTCTCCATCGGATCCTCTGCCCACGGGGAAGCAAAGCTGCATCCCCGGGCAAAGGATGAATCGGCAGCCGAAGGGGGATGAGGGCTGGATTTTGGAACCTCAGTGGGTGCCACGGGTGTTTGACAGGCTCCTATCAGAGAGACAAAAGTGTTTTGGGTGCTGCCCAGGGTATCCTGTGACTTTGCTGGAAGTCAGGCTGTGGATAAACAACGCTCAGCTCGGGACAAGGCCCGACAGATCTGTTGGTAGCGCTCCAAAAGCGCCGCCTCTGATCTTGCTCGGATCAGAGGGATGCTGCCGACTGCAGGCCCACATCCAGCTCTTCCATGGGGAAATGCAACCCCCTGCCAGCTGGTGATGGAGAAAACATCACTCCTGTCTTCCTCAGTGCTTCCAAGAACAAATCAGGAGAGGGTTTGCCTCTTGGAAGTTGGAGTGGAGGGATCCTTTTCAATGTGCTGTGGCAATGTGAGAGTGTGAGTGGAGCTTCTGCTGGGGGCAGTGGAAGCAGAAGTGTGCTCGAGGCAGGGAAAAGCATTCACCAGCTGGGACTGATGGGACTGAGGGAGAGGGAACATGCTGCCATTGAGGTTTTGGCCCTGGTGTGTGTGGTGATGGAGCCACTGAATTCCAGGTTATTGCTTGTTCACATTTTGTGCTGCACAGGCAGCCAGGCAAGGCCAAATCCCAGAATCATCAGTAATTAAGGTTGGAAAAACCTGTAAGATCATCGAGTCCAACCATTAACCCAGCACTGCCAGGTCCTCCACTAGACCTTGTCCCTAAAACATCCACATTTCCACTCACTGCACGCCTTGAGTACCTTCCCATCCATGTCTGGGTCAGCAGTGGGAGAAGCTGAGAGAGGTGGCATTTCCTTGGGGAAGCCCAGCTTGGGAAAAGACATGGGTTGAACCAGGAATGCTGGTGGTGCAGGGAAATCCTTTGCTGGAAGAGCAAATTATCCCAGAACAAACAAAAGGTGGCTTTTTACAGGAGCATGTAGTGCCAGGACAAGGGGGAATGGCTTCCTACTGCCAGAGGGCAAGTTGGATGGGATATTGGGAAGGAATTCTTAGCTGTGAGGGTGGTGGGGCCCTGGCACAGGTTGCCCAGAGAAGCTGTGGCTAACCCCGGATCCCTGGAAGTGTCCAAGGCCAGGCTGGATGGGGCTTGGAGCAACCTGGACGAGTGGAAGGTGTCCCTGCCCTTGGCAGGGGGTGGAACAGGATTATCTTTAGTGTCTCTTCCCACCCAAACCAGTCTGGGATTCTGTGATCTTGGAGCAGAAGGGGAGAACAGGGACTGCTACCAGGTCTGTGCTGGAAGTGGTTGCTGATTTAAATCAGCAGTGAAGGGAGACCTGAGGAGGAGGGTGAGGCTGGGCTGGGCTCTCTGTATGTCTCAGTTTAATGTGCAGGTGAGACCCACAGGCTCTTTCTGAGTGGCTTTGCTGAATTTGGGGGTTTGAAACTCGCCTCCCCCAATGCTGTGACTGTGGACACGTCCTGGGAACCGTCCTCCCCTCCATAGTCTTGTTTTTGGGCTGTGCAGGAGCCCGGGGTGATTTTTGGATGGTGCAAGGCGCAGTAACCACGAGGTGAGCTCCAGAGAGCTCCAGTGAGTGCTGGGAATGGCTGAGTGTGAGAGCTCAGGGCAAGAGCAAATCAAGGACATCGTCTTGGAGAGGAAAGGCGGAGAGAAGGAGCCACAGCAGACCTTGGCACTCGGAACGTTTGCTGCTGTAATATTGGCTGCAAGTGTGATTTTCCCCTCTGCCAGTAGGTCTGTGTACACAAAACTTCCACTGCTGTGGCAATTACGCTGCTCTAAAGTGGTTTTTCTGTCATTGCTTGTTCTGCCCAAGGAGCAGCACAACCAGTCCTGGTACCTGTCCACACCGATGGCACAGAACCACCCACTGTCAACAGTATTTGGGTGTTTGCAAAGCCAGGGCAGCTTCTTGGGTCGACTTATTTCTTGTTTGGATTTGCAAAATTGGACCCAGAAGATTTATTATTATTGTTATTGTGTTGTTGTTGCTGCTGCTGTTATACTAAAAATTTTATCATTATTATAATCATCATCGTCATCATCATCATATTATTATTATTCTCAATATTTTTATTCACAAATTCAATATATTCCCAATTATTCCCAAGAATAATCTCTCCAGACACCCTACTGAGTTTTATTCTCCCCAAAAGTCAACTGCAGCTGGGCAGGAGGATCTGGCAAAGAGGGAGAAGATTTGATTGACTCCTTCTCCCATTTCATCCTGTTTCATTCAGCTTGAATTTCAGGAGATGGTGATAACTTTAACAACTAACTTTGGGGCTTGGTTTCAGGGCTGGCCATGCAGGATTTTGCTTCCCAAGATCAACTGTGGATCAACTGCAGCAGCAGAATGAATTTAGTGCCAGAAGGGACTTTTAGATCACATAAACAAGCCCTGGAAAGTCATCAGATACCTCTTTCCTAAGCCTGGGATTTGGTGTTTGGCAAACATAAATCTTCCAAAAAGGTGTTCAGGTTTGATTTAAGGATCTCGGGAGATGCTGAATCCAGGACTGCCATTGGTAGTGGATTTTAAAGGTTAATCACCTTTGCTGCTAAACATCTGTGCTGTATTTAATTTGTCTGTCTTTAACTTTTGGGCTGTTGGTTATTGCAGTGTCTTTTCCTGCTGGGAGAAATCACTTGGCATTTTCTTTGATCAAACTGGTCCTCCCTTTTCTCTCCCCCCAAGACTAAAGAGTTTCTCTGTGTCCTTCAGCTGAGCTGTGTTTTATCATCCAATTTATCCTTATAGGTAGGGGTGATGTATCCTCTTTATCCTCTCCAGGTTTCTCCAACTCTCCCTTGTCAGTTATTCTTTTAATATGAATATTAGAAAAAAAAATATATTAAAAGGGCTTTGCAAAACCAAGGGAAGACTTTACAAGCCAGCAGGATTGAGGGAAAGGGAGAGGGGAAGGCCTGTGTCGTGCAGAAACAGCCCAGGAAAACCCTGGGCTCGGGCCAGCAATGGGTGGGACAAATCCAAAGCTCTGTGTTTTTAAAGAATGTAATAGATTTTAAATTGCATTTCCTTTAATGAATGGCTCACCCAATTACCACAGCCCGAGCACCTGCGCCCGAGATCCGGAGTCTCCAGGGGCACTTTGGCTTTTACCAATATTTATTATGCTGAGTGTTATCACATTAGAGGGAACCAGGGGAGGGGGAGGCTGAGCTCGTGGGCACAGCAGGGCAGCCCTGGGTTATCCTTCCCCTGCCGCTCCATCGGTGTGTGTGCCCGGAATTTCCAAGTGTGCATCTCCCAGGGATGTCCCCAGAGCACCCTGTCCCTTTCCATCAGGCTAAGACAGGATTAAGTGGGATATTTGGGAGGAATTCTCCCTGTGAGGGCACTGAGGCACCCAGAGAGGTGCCCAGGGTGGTTGTGCCCGTTCCTGGAAGTGCCCAAGGCCAGGTTGGATGGGGCTTGGAGAAACCTGGGCTAGTGAAAGGTGTCCCTGCCCATGGCAGGGGCTGGAATGGGATGAAACCCCACATCTCAGATCCACGGGGGCTGTGATACCTCAACTTTGACCCTTCCTGCAAACCAGAGGATGATTTGGGAATCAGGAATTTCTCATCCCTCCCACTCCAGCGCTGAGCAGGTCTGAGCTGAAATCCCCTTGTGTGGGGCTGCCGTGGGTTTGATCCCAAGGGTTGGACTCCGTGATCCTTGGGGATTCCTTCAAACCCGGAGTATTCCATGGTTCTGTGAGCTGTCCCCGAGCAGATCCCAGGCTGGGCTGTGGCTGTGCCGGCTCTAGGGAGGCAGAGGGATAATTATCCCAGCTCCCAGCACTCTTTGTGCTCTGCCAATGCTCCTGCAGGCCAGAGGGCTGACCTGATGTATTTATGCACCTTCCCCTGTCTGTGTTTAAACAGCACCTTGGAAAACGCAGTAAAAGGAGCCACAACTCTCCTCAGTGTCCTCTAGGGGTTTTAATTTATTTTTATTGTGTTGCATCTTTGCTTCAGTGTTGTTCTTTTGGGGGGTTTATTTTTTCTCCTGATGCTGGAAGTTGGCTTTACTGCAGAGCAGAGGTGGTGCAGAGAAATAGAGGCCAGTGGATTGCAGAGTGTGAATAGATATTTTAAGTTAGGATGAAGGGATGTGGCAGAGCTGTCAATAATCTGGGGGGTTGTTTTATCTCCACATTTAATAGCGAGTCTGTATTTTTTCGCAATGGTTCTGATTGTTTGGGGCCCCTGTTTTCGCTGGGGCACAGCCAGAATTCTCTGCCCTTGGGAAGAAGACATCTCTGAGGTACCTTAGTTTTGCTTTTGGTTTTCTCAAGGTTTTGGGTTTTCTGATTATAAGATGATGTGTACCTGAAGGGCATAAACCACTTTTCAAAGCACTGAGGATGGTTTATCCTGTGTCTCTGAGGTGCCAAGTGCCTGCACAGTGAGTTTTTGGGAGCGTGGTTTCATCTGCCTGGCATTAGGTAACCCTGCTCCATCCAGAACTGGAAGATTTTCGGTGTGATTTTGAAAAGCTGGAGATGTTTCAAAGCTTATGAAGCTTTTGACCTGTCTCATTTATTCTCACCTCTTGCATTGCAAGGGGAGAGACTTAGAGATGTGAATTATGTGAAATGCAGTGTGGAATCTTTTGAGAGGTTTAAATCATGTGCATATACACACAGGCACTTCCATCTCCTTAAAACTTCATCGCTCCTTCCTCAGCTGATCCGTGTTCCAGGATGCTGGGAGGGTGCAGGAGCAGCTGGGGAAGGGTTGGTAGGAGAAGGTGAATGATGTGGTCTTAATGCTCCTCATCTTCCTCCCCCAGTGGCCTCCTGGCCCTCTTTCTGTGCTCTTTGCACTCCATCGGGATCCAAATGCAACATCCTCGTTCAAATCCCCTCTTGGATGTGGGGACAGCAGGAACAACCCCAGCAGCCTGTGGGTTCTGCATTTCTGAGGCTTGCCTGGCTTTTCTGTCTTTATTTTCTACTTCACAAAGCAGAGAACTGTGTCAGTAAATGTCCATTAGGCTGAGAAATTATTATTTCCCCAGAAATACAAGTTTTCAGAATCCAGCTGGTTTTCCTCCATGGGTTGTGTGCTTTTCCTGCTACTTTTTCAGGAGGATTTTTCCAACCTGGTGGTTGTGCTCCGGGTCTCTGCTGTGCTGCAGAGCCCTTTTAGGTGGTCTTGTCAAAGAAAAAGTAAGTTAACCAGGCTGGAAAAATCCTCTTGAAAATGTAGCAGGAAGAGCACACAACCCAGTTCCAGGCGGTGTTGGAGGCGTAGGGATGCTGGTGGGATGTGCATCATCCCTCCAAGTGGGAAAGAAAAGCAGCAAAACTTCAAAGCTTTTGAAAATGTCAGCTGTTTAAGGGTGACCCTCTGGTTTCTGGCTCTCCCAGTGCCATCCCACGTCACTGTCTGGAATTCCCACCGGCTGCTCTGGATCAGCGCTGGCATCCTGCAGTGCCCAGGGTGAGATCTGAGGGCAGGGACCATCTTCCTTCCTCCTGTGGCATCAGAGCTGCCTGACAGCCCCTTCCAGAGGCTGAAAGGGAAGGGAAGGAGGAAGAGAACCACCGGGAAAGGCAGAGAGAGGGACAGAACGGAGGGAATGCACAAGGCGCCCTGAGCATTTGGGATCCCAGATTTTTCCAGTCGTTCAGTAATGCTGTGTGTTCGCCACCTAATTCCATCCCTAAACTGGAAATAAAGCCCTGTTTAATAAACAGCAGTCGGCATTTCATTTCCCTGAATATTCTGGGAGCAACTGCTCATTATTCCGATGATTTCCCCCCACTGTAATTACTCGAAAGCGACTATTCACAGGCTCCTCCGTTGACTTATATATCCATGCACTCGCAGGCTGAAATATGGATATATTTTGGTGTCCTATTGAAAATTCAATAGGATCCAATTTCAATTGCTGTTGCCTTCCCCCCACTGTGCCTCCCCTCTCCAATTTTCCAATGCTCCGCAGCTGCACAGCGGAGAAGAAAGGATGCAGCGGACACAAACAGCAACGTCCAACTGAAATGGGGAGAGAAAAATTACTTCCTTGTAATACCATGCTCCTGACAAGAGCTGGCTCCTTCTTCTCCCTATTTTTTTCCCCCTTTTTTTATTTTTTTTTTCCCCTTCTTTTTCTACCACGTTCAATTTTCTGGTTCGGCCAGGCAGGTTGCAGAACTAATCTTGAAGGTGCTTTGTGCTGTATCACACCACGAGCCTTTAAAGATTGGGAGGGGGGAGAAGGAAGAGAGGATGGAGGGAATGCAATTAGTTTAGGGTGGCAGGATGAGCAGGAGAAGCTAAAATTGCAAATGTGGGTTATTTGGGGAAAGTGAATCTCGCTCCTTCCAGCTCTGCCTTACCTGGGTTTCTCTTTCAGCAGATGGAGAGTGGGAGATGTGAATTAGATGGGAAAAAATCCCTAGACAGACTTCAGGGTCTCAAATGGCACTTGCATCACAGAAAGTGTTTATAACATGGATGTTTATTTTTCCCCTCATCTGGAGTACAAAGAATGTGGTGTTTGAGGCCTGCCAAGGGTCAGCTGGTGATGAGAGGCTGCACTGGATTGGAGGTGTCTCACCAAGAGCGAAAGTGGGTGGGTTCGAGCCCTTTGGCACCTTCCAAAATTGAGAATATTCCTCAATAAACAGCATCTGGTGGCTTTCCCAGCATCCCCAGCTGCTGGTGAGGTATCTCTAGGTGAGATCACCTGGGACATCAGGGTGATGCAGGCTTCTCCATTGCCACGAGCCATACTGGGGTGGTGGGTCACTGTGACCTCGAGCTTCGGAGGGGCTGGAAAACAACTGTGCACGTGTTTCCCGACCTCAAAATTCAATGGCACATCATCAGTTTTGAAGTGATGGTCAGAAACACGAAAATCTGAGGGCAGCATCTCCCTGGGAGGTGGCTGAGTCTTTGTCTTCACTCTCCAAGTCCTGCAGAGGGTGGCTGGGAGCTTGAGGAGCAGAGGAAGGTCGGGATGTGTCACCCTCAAGCCCAGCAGCACACACAAGGCAGGAAACGTCCTCTATCACCTGGAGCATCTGTTTGCAGAGTCTCTGCCCATGCAGCGGTGCCTCTGCCCGTGTGGACTTGTTGCCTCCTTGTAATCCGTAGGTAAACACACATCCAATCAACTGGAAAGCGGGGAAAGGAGGAGGTGAGGCGAGATAAGAGTGGGATGGGGACTGAGGCAGCACATGCTCAGGAGGGTGGGGGCTGGAAAACATCCCGGCAATATCTTTGGAATAAGGAGAAAACTGGTTTGTTTGGGGAAAGGGATGACTTAAGGGAATAGTGGGACCAAGCAGAGCGTGGCCATTGAGCACCTCTCCAGGGGCTCTGTCCACCTTGGTTTGCTTCGGGGTTGCTTGAAATCGGGAAATTCACTTAGAGAAAAAAATCTCTGGAGAAATTTTACCTAGAGAATAGAGTTTCCTAGAGAATAGAGTTTCCTAGAGAATAAAATTTCCCTGGGTGATACAGATGGCAGATCCTTGTGCACTGGGTGAGGACATGGATTGCAGACACTGTGGGCATCCCTTTCCTGCAGGGATGCAGGATGCTCCCTCTGAGCTTGCTTCGGGAATCAACCCAAACAACCCAGTAAGTTCCCCCTGGCTCCCCTCACTCCCAGGATATTTTAGACTAACTGGAGGCAAGACTTGATGTTTTTAGGAAGATTTCCTTTAACGGGGTGAAACGTCTCATTTCCATCCTGAATAATTTAGGGTCAGCCCATTCCAACAGTTCTTGGGTTGTTAGCTTAATTATCTTATTTTCCTGGTGTAATTCCTTATTTACTTATAAACAGCAGTTGCATCCTCTCTCAACCTGCTATATTATTATTATTGAGCTAAATACAGCTTTGAAGGTGTTTCCCAGACCTGGATGGTACTTGTAGGATGGCTGCCTTGTGCCTGGCTGATCCAGACACTTCTCCATCCACCATTTTTTTTCTGCTTCTTCTGCTGTGAAAATCGTGTTGTCCCACTGAATGTGCCATCACAGAATAGAGTCATGTTATATCTCGAGTCGGGTGGGACGATCCTATCAAGTCCAACTCCAGGTTCAATTTTAAAGGGAAACAAGGTGTGCTCAGCACTGGAGCTGCTGTGGATTTTGTCTCCCAAGGGTTCCTTGCACAGTGCTGGAGTGCAAGAAGCATTGCAGACGAAGCTAAAAGCAAGCTCAGCCAAAGGCAGGAGGTTTGGGAAGGTGTTTGGAGCCAGGGTGGTGACCCAGTGCCCTACAGTACATGGCATTACCGTGTTTAATGTACTCAGCGCTAATCTTTCTCTAAACACAAGCGATCTTGCTGAGTTCAGCACTGAAAGAGCAATAACCAATGAAGGAGATGAGATTAAGAAAACTCACAAGAATCAAATGTGCTCGAAAGGGCTGGGGAAGTGCCAGGGGCACTGCAGTAAACGACCTCCCAGGGAATCGAGGACAAATAAAATCCATGCCCCGTCTCTCTCTCCTCTCCCAGGCGCCTTGTGCCGATGCCGGAGCCCTCCCCTCCCTGGGGTGCCCATAGATGATGCTTTCAGGGTTATTTTTGCACTGGAATACAACAAATCCTCTGTGCTGTGGGGCCGAGATGAGGATCCGTGTCGCTGCATTCAGAAAAACTAACCTCTCGAGCTCAAGGAGAGCTGCTTCAGTTGGCAGGAGCATTATTCTGTCTGGAACAGCCTTGAGAGGGCAAACAAAACCTCTGAGCTGTGGCTCTTGTTTCCAAAGGCTCTCTGCAGGCAGGGATGCTGGAGAGAGTGGATTTTTATTTATTTATTTTTCTCATTGTGAGCCAGAAACGGAGCCCAAATTGGTCTAGACGCCACCAGAATGGGACGAAAACAGGGTGCAGCATCCCGAGGGATTCATTGTCCCAGTCTGAGCTCCGCTGGGCTCGTGGATGTGGGAAAGTCTTACCGCACAACTTGCCGTTTGGAGCTGTTTGCCGGTGCTTGGTGGGGACTGTGGGCCTTTTATCCCAAGTGCTGGGATGGTGGAGGCGATGGGAGTGGCAGCACTGGGGATGATAAACGTCCTGGGGATGAGCTGGATGGGGGTTTTCCCCCAGCGCTTTGCTCCCCACGGCAGCCCGAGGATGTCCTTAACGGATCCCGGGCATCCCAAATCCGCCGCCTCGGATCCTACCCCTAGAGCCGCGCAGCCCCGGAGGCTGCGAGGATGACTTGGCAGTGATATATTTACTACAATTACCATCTCTCTTCCCAGAGGAGGGGAAAAAAAAAAAATAAAAAAAGATGAATAATATGTTTTGAAGGTGTCATGGAGTGAAAGCAAGAGAAGGGCTTGAGCCTGAACTTATGAATAACTTATAGGCTCCCTCCCTTCGTGCAGCCGCTCCGTTTGGGCTTATCTTTCTCACCCGTAGGAGGTGGAATTAAAGGAGCAAAGCTGGGCATCTGTGGGCACACATCTGGCTTGGCTCCGTGTGTCCCATGCCCTGGTGGGGCTGGAATGCCTTTGTGTGGAAATGTGGGCTGGGGGATGCGTTGAGCTTTCAAAACCACCCCTGCCCCGCACACCTTGTCAAGAAAAAGGGTGTTTTGCACATAATTATCTCTGATATTTTAGTGTAGCGGTGCAAGTTTTTCCCTCAGCTCTCCCCTTGCCCCCTGGAAGAGGAGCAGAAGCAATGTCAGAGGGGGGAAGCAGGTGAGCCCTGCAACGCTTAAATTTTGGGAGATCTGGGTTCAGTTCTTGAATTGGAAATTCCCTTCTTGGCCTCACGTGGCGACTTAGCCTTCCCAAGCCTTATTTTCCCAGCCCTAAGATGAGAAGTAATTTGCTCCTGTCTCAACACCTTCCTCTGCTTCCTGTATTTTGACTTGAAGAGCTCAAGGGAGGGACTGTTTTTACCGGGTGTACACACAGAGTGGAACATAATGGGAGCGGGATCTTATCAAAGGCATGCCAATGCTATTGTAATGCATACAGTAATTATAGGGATGTATATGGAGGGATGATGAAAAAAAATCCAGTGAAACATGGCATTTCCCTCTGGAAAAAAAAAAAAAAATGTTAGCAGAATAAAACCACGCCTGGGAGTATGTCAGTTCCAGAAAAAAATGTCTATTAAAAATTATGCAGTGCTGTTCAGCAAGGTCACAGTGCTCCTTTTAAAACCAGTTAGAGGTTTCCTTGCAAAGCAGCACGTCACTTTTTTTTTCTTCCCCCCTTCCCCCCCCCGCAGACTTTTAGCCAAGGTGTTGTGTTTGGGGCTTTCATGCAGATTTAAGGGCAGAAAAAAATTAAATTTCGTATCAATCTTGCAGGAATTTCTGCCGAAAGGCGCCTTCTGCAGCTCGATATGCACCGAGGGATGGTATCCCTGGTTCACACCAGGTATAAATATATATATATATATGATTTCCAGTGAATAACTTGTTCCCCCCATCCCTATCTCAGGCGTGCAGCCCTGCTATCTGCATGTTGCTATCAGCCCAGCACACAGATATGGACGAGTGTAATGGATATATTAGGCATTTATTGCAGGGCATTCTGTTGAACATCACCTGCTGTTCAACATGAAAAGTTGATGTTCCACAAAGCCACAAGCTGAAGGCTCCTTAAGAGCTCTTCTGGTGCAGCAGGTAAATATCCGTGTGGATTAATAATGCATTGAGCAAATCTGTAGGAAGAGCAGTGACTGCGTAGGGCCGGCTCAGAAACTGCTCTCCCTGCTTAGGCAAATAGGCAGGGAAGTTGTGTTTTTTAAAGCCTAATGGGTAGGTAATAAACCAAACTGAGCTAATCGACTGCTTGCAGCAGCTCTGAGTACAAGGCTGGCTCGGCACAGGGAGTCAGAGGCAGGAGCGTTGCCAAAGGTGGTGAAGATGGCTGTGTGGCTTCTCATTGTGGGGGATTTGTGCTGATGGAATAGATTCACAGAATCAGAGAGTCATAGGATCATGGAATCATGGAATCATAGAATCATGGAATCAGCTGAGCCCTCTTGTCCTACTGCTGGTTCCTGGGAGAAGAGACCGACCCCCACCTGACTCCAACCTCCTGTCAGGGAGCTGCAGAGAGTGCTGAGGTCTCCCCTGAGCCTCCTCCTCTCCAGGCTCAACAACCCCAGCTCCCTCAGCCTCTCCTCA